>CAUYON010035916.1:0-22554 GCA_963573935.1 Arctocebus calabarensis
TGTCACCCTGGATAGAGTGCTGTGGCATCACAGCTCATAGCAACCTCCAATTCCTGGGCTCAAGCGAGTCTCTTGCCTCTGCCTCCCAAGTAGCTGGGACGACAGGCACCCACCACAACGCCGGGCTAATTTTTGGTTGCAGCTGTCATTGTTGTTTGGCGGCCCAGGCTGGATTCGAACTTGCCAGCTCAGGTGTATGTGGCTGGCGCCTTAGCCTGTTGAGCCACAGGTGCTGAACCAGATGACTTGTAAATTAACCTGAGGGACAGATATTATGTTTTAAATTATTTGGGCCAGGTCTGCCTGTATTCTTGATCTTCTTTCCCACAATATACTGAGATATACTGGGAAAAGGAGATAAGTCATTTGCCCCCTTTGATCTTCTGATCAGGTTGTCCTATTTATGCAGATGGAGGAAAAGCCACTTCCCGTGGCCAGGTAATCTCTAAGGGCCTTAATTCAAAATATTCTTTATACCAAGTAGTACATTTTGGGGTGAAATTTCCTAATCTCCTTCATAGGCGATGGCAATTCCATCTTTACAATTGCTGGGGCAAAAATCTCAGTGTCATTCTTGACTCTTCTTTCTTTTTTGCTGCACAATCAATTCATTGGGACATCCTACCAGCTCTGCCTTCATCATTTATTCAGACTCTAATTCTCTTGCATCGCCTCCACTTCTCCCACTCTGCTGGAGCTGCCAATATCTCTTGCATGGATTAAGTGGCCTCCTAACTTTTCTTCCTTCTTCCCCTTTTACCCAACACACACACACACACACACACACACCACACACACAGAGAGAAAGAGAGAAAGAGAGAGTATCTTCTCACGAGGGCATCCAGAGCAATCCTTTGAAATGGACCTTAGGTCATGCAACTCCTCTGTTCAAAAACTTTTGAATGGCTCTTAACTTTTCTCTGAATAAAGCTCAAGTGTATACAAGGGCCTGTGAAGCCTCCGTTACCTTCTGACCTCACTGCCTCCTACTCTTCCCTCTTACTCAGAGTCTATCCCAGCAGCATCCTTGTTGCTCCCGGGTCATATGAGGCATGCTCTTGTTACAGGGCATCTGTTCTAGCTCTTTCTTAATGCTCTCTCCCAGCTGTCTGTTTGGATAACTCATTTACCTTCTTTTTTCTTTTTCTTTTCCTCTCTATCTTTTTTTTTTTTTTTCCTGAGAGTCTGACTGTCCCCCTGGGTAGAGTACCATGGCATTGTAGCTCATAGAAACCTCTAACTCTTGGGTTCAAGTGATCCTTTTGCCTCAGTTTTTCATTTTTAGCAGAGATGGGGGGTTTGCTCTTGCTCAGGCTGGTCTCAGACACATGAGCTTAAGCAATTCACCTGCCACGGCCTCCCAGAGGGCTAGGATTATAGGTGTGAGCCCCAGTGCCCAGCCCTCCATCACCTGTTTTAAGACTTGGCTCAAATATCTCCCTTTCAGTAAGGCCCACTCTGGCTACTCGATTCACCCTGCCCTGGGCACCTCCTTGTTTACTCTATTTGCTCGATTCAATTTTTTGATGGCACTTACTGCCTTGCAACACATGAGGTGACTTAACCACCTTAGTGTGTTCACCATCCCGCCCACCCAGCTCTGCAGTACAAACTCCTTGAAGGAGGAATCACAGGGCACCTGGAACAATGTGTGGCAATGGTGGGCACTTCATATGTATTTGCTGGAATGAATGAATGACGCCTACCTGAGTCTGCAGAAATCACTTTCTTTTCTAACAGGAAGGGTGTGGCAGAAGGAAAATGCTGGACCCTGAGGAGAAGCCTTTCCTGAAAGTAGACCAAAAATTATAGAAAGGAATCTAGGGGTGGGGGCAGCCCTGGTAAACTCTTCCTGGGTTACATTTCAAGATGATTGACTCAGGTGTTGAGAACACTCTGTTTGGGGAGTTAGGACTTGTCCTTGTTTTCAATTAGAACCCGAGTGACTGAGAAAAGCTATACGGATCAAGTTCCCTGCCTCCTGCACAAGTATTTCCTGGTCTGGTTTCAGGTGTCCCTTTCCTCAGGTGGGTTTGTCATTGAGGGATTAAAGCGCCTTGTGATTCCGAGCCCGGCTGTCACAGTGGTGCTGATGGATGCGCAGTATCTTGGATCTCTATTCACTCCCTTATCCATACTCACTTTTGGTCCGACACGGTGAACTTGGGCAGTGGGACTCAGCACCCGAAGCTGAAGAGCACCCACTGTTTGTCTGTGCACCGCTCTGATCGCAGCACTGCCCTGCCACGGGTGCAGTGACAGTGAGGGGGACAGCCAGGCAGTGTGGAGCAGGAGAGGGTGCAGGCAGGTGAAGGGGGTCTGAGAGAGGAGAGGATGGACGGCAAGGGCTGGAAGAAGGCAAAGAAACGGAAAGAACAGATAGGTGGAAACTGGAAAAGGAGAAGACAGGCTCCGAGGTGGGGTGAACCACAGGACTGTGTGCACCTCTGCATCCCCTGGTGACATGAGGAACATGCTATTAATTATTTTTTCTCCATAAAACATGGGAAAAATGACTTCATTCAAATCTGAAATCATTGCCAATAGGGGAAGAAAATACCTTTCCAAAATCTGCAAGCTTGAGTTGCTTTAAAAATGTGACGATTAAAAGGCTTTCAGAGGACCTTCAGAATACTGCCACACTTTGCAAGGTATTCCACCTTGGACTTCCAGCTGCAACGCGGCATATACATTCTTATATACATGCAAACTGAGGCTCTCCTTATGGCCTTCTGCAAGCTGGTTTCAATTGCTGAGAAATTTATGAACAGCAAATTACCTTTGCTCAGCTGCCTTATGAACACGCCAGGTACTTTAGGGGTTGCAGCGATTGTGAAGGAACAGGTATGGACACATGTTAAACTTTTTAAAATAGGAAGAACTATATGAAAGGGATTTTTCAGGTCTTGGGAGCATCCAGTACAGTTCCTAGCAGCCCAGGGGAAAGCCCCTGTCATCTAAACAGCCTACCATAGCGAAACTGCCCAGCAGTACATATAAAAGGAACAGTGGAAAGGTGCAAAAGTCATTAACAGGAGAGAAATAGGAAGCAATCAGCAACACTTTAAGCAAATTATTACCATGAAATTACACTCTCTGCTTGAGATGAGTGTCCTGGATCTGTTAAAGCTATATACACCTGGCCGGCTTCGATGCCACTGAGGCAAGTTTTCCTCTTTGCTTTATTTATGAAGTGTGAGGCGGTGATGGACGGTGACGCCGGAGGGAAGCGGGGGCGCCCCTTTCTTCCCAGGCTCCATTCTCGGGCTCCTTCCCTGCATTGAAGACTTGTGAAGAGAGGTATTGCAAATACTTGCTTGGACAAGAGGGGACACTTTGAGGATAAAATGTGTTTTGTTTGGGAGTCGCTTTGAGGAGAATAACCCGAGGCACTTTCTTGTGTTTCCATGGGAGTCAGCACGTGGGTGTTTGCTGCCCCCGGCACCTTCGAGGCTGCATCCCACCGGCCTGTGAAAGGCCGTACCCCCTTTCTGAGAGTCTCCTACCTCCCCAGACCCACTCGTCTATGTGAAGTACTCCTCCAGACAGGAGCATGTTAGGTCCCGTCATCCTCTCTGACTTCCTTCTGACTTTTGAAAATGAATTTTCAAAACGTTTTTAATTCCCCGGGATTCAGACCCCAGAGGCTGTTTTGTCACTCACTCACCACCCCGTAAAGTTCAGAGGGGTCCGGAAGCACCTCCGCCCCACGCCCCATGCACAGCAGCTGGCCCCTCGCAGGCCCTTCCCTCGGCAGCCTGTCTCTCAGCCGTCTGCAGCTTCTACCGAAGGATCTAAGCTGGCGCGCTGCCTTTGGGGGAACCAAGCGGGTCCGCTGCAGGCTTAGAGATCTGTGGGGTATTTTTCAGGCTCTTCCCCGTCCCAAGCCCAGCAAAAAGAGTGTGTGCCCAACACTCTTCCACTGTACTTGTTTCCTGGTACTTAAGTGTAGTTCTCAACAGTCGTCCCAACGCAGTGCTAATTCTCTCATGTTTTCCTTCTTGTATTAATCATAAAGAAATCTCTGAGAAAGGAAGGCATTGGGGGGTGTTGTAAGGTACATGGTGCACAAGGAATTCAGACATACGCAATGAAGAAGTCTTTTTAGAGGTACAAGGGAAGAAGTTAATGAATCTTGATGTCACCGTTACGGGGGATCTTCTTATCTATATTCTCAAAACTGTTGGAACTGTAAAATGTTGGCATTGAGAGACAATGTACAAATTGTTGTATCTGATGTGGAAACAAAAACAATAGTACCATCTACACATATCTGAAGTGTCATCCAGTTTTGCAAACCTTGCAATTTTACAAGCAAGCCCATTTGGAGAGGATATTTGCAGGTTATGCTTCTGACAAAGGTTTGATAACCAGAATTCACAGAGAACTCAAACTTATTAATAAGAAAAGGACAAGTTATTCCATTTCATTGTGGGTAAGAGACTTGAACAGAAGCTTCTTTGAAGAAGATAGGTGCATGGCCTACAGACACATGAAAAAATGCTCATCTTCTTTAATAATCAGAGAAATGCAAATCAAAACCACTTTGAGATATCATTTAACTCCAGTAAGAGTGGCTCACATAAGCCCAAAACTACACATGTTGGCATGGATGTGGAGAAAACGGAACACTTCTGCACTGCTGGTGGGAGTGCAAGCTAACACGACCCTTTTGGAAAAAAGTATGGTCAATACTCAGGGATCTAAAAGTAGACCCCTGATGCCATTTGATCCTGCAATTCTTCTACTAGGTGTATATTAAAAAAAACCCAAAATCACTTTATAGCACACATATTTGCACCAGATTGTTCATTGCAGCTCAATTCATAATAGCCAAGTCATGGAAGAAGCCCAAGTGCCCACTGACCCATGAATGGATTAATAAATTGTGGTATATGTATACCATGGAATATTAAGCAGCCTTAAAAAAGATGGAGACTTTACCTCTTTTATGTTTACATGGCTGGATCTGGAACATATCTTACTTAGTAAAGTATCTCAAGAATGGAAGAAAAATATCTCATGTACTCAGTACTGTTATGAAACCAATTTATGATTGCTCACACTTTCATATGAAGAATAGATCACAACTATGGCCCAAGATGAATGAGGGAGGAGGGGGTGATGGGAAGGGAAGGGGAAGGTCAGATGGAAGGAGAGTGAATGGTGGGATCACACCTATGGTGCATAATGAAAGGGTACATGTTGGATCTATTAGTATAGAGTATAAATGTCTTAACACAGTAATTAAGTAAATGAGATGAGATATATATTAACCAGTGTTATGTAAGCATTCCTAATTCTATATGAAATCAGCACATTGTACCCCATAAATGCATTAATATATACATGATCTATGTATTTATGATTTGATTAAAAACAAAAAACAAAGAAGCCCATTTCAGTTAAAACAGCCCGAACATTTTTAGATATTTCATCCTCTTATTTAAATACCTTCAAGTACTATCATCCTACTGCTATATTTTGCCTTCTAGACATAGGTGAAAAATTAATATCACAACTTTTGAGTTGAAAGAGACACACAAAACATGCTTACAAGTGCAGTTCTTCAGATCTTTTCCCTAAATGAAGCCTTTCTATTTCTTTCAATTCTTCATTATGCGACATGTTTTTGACATAGATTGTTCTATGTTTTTGGTCTCTATCTGTGGACTCCTATGAAAATTTTGTTTCCAGTTGTGAATGCTGACAGTACAGAATTTAATTGCTGGAGGTGATTCACAGATCCTAAAATGATAATGCTTGTGAATTTACTATTCATTGCAAGCAAAAAAAAAAAATACAATTAGTAACAATATTATAATAAAAAGTACTTCACAGTCAAAAATTGGCTCACAGTAAGGGATGAAAGTCTGGGCCAAACTCTACATTTCCTCTGTGAGGGTCATTCTAGGCTCTAGCTGTACACCATCTCATGCATGTGGGATCACCCCTATGTGCAAATAACACTTAGGAACCATTGAGCTCCAAAAGAATTCTTGACTTGGGCTCCTGATACCTTTCTGGTCAGGTCATGTAGGTATGTTTCTTGCTATGTAACCAGATCCAATGGCAAAACTCTCTAGAGAACTCACCAAGACCAGAGTACAAATCATTAATCTTACCATTTTCAATAAACAATGCTGACAAGCTGGTAAAACCACCCCCTTGAATTCATGGTTACAAAGCAATGTGATTAATCGGTACACTTCAGGCCTTGATCAGAGTTTATTGCTGCATAGATCCATCTCTTACTTCAGCAAGGCTGCTCAGGCCAATTCTGGGCTGGTTGGAATTAAGGCTCAGATGTGGCCTGACCAGCTCAGCTTGTGTTGGGATCATGTCTCTTATATTCCAGACACTATCATCCCTCACTTATGTCTAAACATTCTCCATGATATTCTCTCCCAGAAGAAATCACTGACACTTCCTACTGTACGTTTAGACTAAGAATGTACCAATCTTATTAAAAATGAAGTCCAACCCAAGCATTATTTTACCAGCTGGTGGATCTGTAAATGGTTTTGCCCAGCAATCTACAGAACTGGGTGATTTCTAGGAAGCCACCTGTCTCCTTGCTTTTGTATTGGCTCTGGCCCCACCCAGACCTTGTCTTATATTCCTTTTCTGGCTCTGTGGTTCTTTGCCTCCCCTGGAATTCTTTCTTAAGCTCTCAATCAACATGGCTAGGGGTGCCCTAGAGCCTCCTAACATTCTTGCCACTCTCATTTCCTAGCACATTCAAACTCTAAGATCCTGCTGAAAATAAACTTTTTCTTTCAAATTGGGATAGACCCTAATACCTATGTGAGCGGGAACTACCCTTTTTCAAGTCCCGAAGGTCAGAGATCCTTAAATGGCCACAGTGGTCTGAGTCATTTCCCCTGGGCTCTGGGGTCCAGGAATATCCAGCTGCCTGCATGGGGCCATCTTCCTGCCCTTAACCAGCCAAATTCCAGGTCCCTCCCTCTCACTTACCACTCATTCTAACAGAGAAGACGCCAGCATGCCTTGAGCAAGCCTGGATTAAAATAATTCAAGCAGGAATAATCCTTCAAAAGAAAAACTAAATTGAACTTGCAGACTACCATCAAAACCATCTTATAGTTTCAGAACTGAAAGGAACCTTAGATCAGCCAGCCTGGTAGTTTGTAAAGTTCTTTTGTTTTTAATTTTGTAGCAATTGAAATGGAATATTACCTGGTCATACATGCAAAATTAATCAAAATGGAACTGTTCATAGGAAAGGATAGGTTAGGAATTAGATTCAGAACATATAGGCCATATGGGACCCCATCAGGTTTTCTCCTTTGAGGAACCTATAGGGAAACCCCATAGTACAGTTTAAGAACCACTTGTATATTCCAATGGCTTTACTTTAAAGAGAAATATTCAAAGACCACAGATGTTAGAGATTTTCATGACATCAGTCTGAATGCTGAGCTTATTTTACTGTTTGTTTGTACCTCTTAAGATTCAGAAAAGCAGAAGTACCAAATCTATGGTACTTATGTGACCAAATCTATGTGACTTATTTCTTTCCTCTTCATTGCATTTATATGAATTTACATTTTTGAGCATGTCCTGTAGGTAAGGTAAGGTATTAGTGCTGCAGGACAGGCAAATAGGACCACGACTCAGGTCCCCCCTTCTTGCAGAGCAGGCACTAATGGACACATCCATAACAGTAAAGCCAAGTGTTAAGCCTAGTGTTATAAAAAAGTCCACAAATACACTTATACCAAGGATTTTTAAGGTTGATATACCAGCCAGAGTTTTTGAGAGAAACAGAGCAAATTGTGTGTGTGTGTGTGTGTCTATGTGTGCATACACAAAGAGAGCTAGAGATCAAGAGATTTACTTCAAGAAATTGGCTCATGAAGCTGGGGACCAAGAAGGAGCTGATATCGCACTTGAACTCCATGGCAATCTGAAGGCAGAATTCCTTCTTCCTCAGTGGAGGTCACTCTGGTCTCTTAAGGTCTTCAACTGATTGGACGAGACCCACCCACATACACTGAGGCAGGAGGGTTCAAAACCGGCCCGGGCCTGCCAAACAACAATGGCAACCACAAAAAATAGCCAGGCATTGTGGCAGGTGCCTATAGTCGCAGCTACTTGGGAGGCTGAGGCAAGAGAATTGCTGAAGCCCAAGAGTTTGAGGTTGCTGTGAGCTATGACGCCATGGTACTCTATGGAGGGCAACATACTGAGATTCTGTCTCAAAAAAACCCCAAAAAATTTTAGAGCCAAATTTCTATACAATTTGTTGTTTGCAGAAAATCTTCTAATGGTGGGGTGATGTTTCAGGGTTATTGAGGGTCTTGAACCATTATGTACCACATACATTTTTTTAATGTGGATGGATTTTAAGTGTGAAGATTTCAAAATCAGCTTTTAGGAAGTTTCATTTTGTTAGCTATTTCTTAGAGTCTAACTAACAGACACAGAAAATATATTAACTAAAAGCAGTAACATTCAGAGGGGTAATCCATATCCTATAGCGTATTTAAATACACTCCCCTCTTCTACCAATGGCCCCTGGGACAGAACACCATTAAATTTTCAGTTTTATAATATATTGCTACTTTTTGAAAAGGATAAAGACTGCAAATTTGTACACAGAGCTACTCCTAGAGAATGTGTATACAAGAGCAAAGTAGGAAGGTGAGACAATGGGGCCTCACAAGGCCCTGAACACTGTTTTTACCCTCAAAGTATCAAGTATCTGTCAAAGGTGCTCTAACCTTGATGTGCGTCTTATGCAGAGTGGTTTGCAGAAGAAAAGTCCACAGAGACACACTGGAGAATCCTCGCTCTTCATTATAGCCTTCTTTTCCATAGAAGATATTGCTTCTAATGTAGGTAGGATCTCAATGAAAGGAGCAAATGTGAAGGCTGTCTGGTTTCATTCTTGTTCTTCCAACAGGCCATGTGGTTGCCCAGCTTATTCCATGAGAGAGTGTTCTGATTCCTCTTCTTACCTAGGACTCCAAAACTTGATCATGAGATCTTTTCTTAAAGTTCTTGCATGGTTGTAGCAGCCAAGGTCAGAGCAGTTAGCCACAGGGATTTCATACACCTAGAAAAGGCCCAGACTCTTATTTTCTGTGATAACTGAAACGAAATGGTAGATGCGGCATTCCTTTCCCTGTGTGCGGGGAGGGGGGGGAGGGGGCAGGGAGAGGTTGAGGGTGGAATGAGGGCAGGGACAGGTCGGAGGAAGGAGACTTGAGGAGGAGGAGAGGGACTGGGAACCAGCCCAGGGCTGGTATCTGGGGAAAGGAGAACCAATACCTCTTTTGTTGTCAGGAAAACCCTGGGCACAAAGGGTGAGTTTGAGTTTCACTTCAGGTCAGTCGAGGGCGTTGTGAAAAGGCAGTTTTCAGACAGCCAGCTTAACTGACTGACTCTGAGGTAATTAAATCACTACATTAGACCACTGACCATGAAAGCAGAAAAATACAAGCACACAAAAAAGAAGAAAACAAAAACCTTACATTTGTATCTAATTATGCCGTTAAAATGTTTACTGTTCCATGTAATAATTACGTGGCTCATATTTGGTCATGATGGAGTTTCTCTAATTGGTTAAAAGTTTTACCCATTCTTCTTGTGGGACAAAATTTGGTTTTATTTAGTCATTTTTCATGCTGGCATGCGAGGCTTCCATGCCATCTGACTTTGTTTTATTCTGGCTGGGGTTTTGGCAACTCCTGTGGTGATTTTCAGTTTTGCTTCCACTCTTCAGTAATGTCTATAATTATGAGCAGACAGTTACCTGAGAGGGGAGGGATTATTTCTTAGTCCTCCATGAGCTTTCCTAATGTAAATTTTGTGTCTCAGGCTCCAAGACGGACAGCAGGCGTCACACCAGAACAGTCCTTCTGCTGTGCTCCCGTGGTCCCTACCGAGGACCTGGTGGCCTCAGTGTCTCCACTGCGATTGCCTCATTTCCCCCCCTTCCATCATTTTTATTTAATACTGTGTGTTTCCTGCAGCTTTAGATCTTGGTTATTTGAGGATTGACAAATCATGCTGCCAATTACCCAGACACTTTATTTTCCTCCTCACTTCCTATGTCTTTTTTATTTTTTCATTTATCTAGTGTGTTTGGCCATCTCACAGATTAAATCCAACAGAGATAGAATAAGGTTTGTGGAGGAAAAAAAATGGTAAAGGGAAAAACAGTCACATGATCTATTTGTTCATTGCTCTGGTTAACAATGACAGGAGAGAACATACCATAATTTAGAACTGAAGTCAGTTTTACTTTTAGCCATGAAATTCAATAATCTATTATCTATTACTTAAAATAAATAGTTTGGGTGGGGAAAGTGGGTTTCCCAAAGGTGGCCTGAGCCTTCCCTGATAATCTAAGATGGGACAAAGTTTGCTTCCTAACTACACAGTTATTGCTACTGATGATCAGCCATTGGGCATTCAAAAAGTACAAGGAACTAGCTCTGTCTGGAAATAGAACTTGCTAGATGTACAATATGCTGCTAATCTTGGGGCAGAACACTATATCGCTTCCTGGAGGCAGAAACCTTTGTCCAATCAGAGAAAGCTCAGACTATCAAGGTGGGCGACTGTGCTATTCCACTGAATTCTGGGAACAAAGTGGGGTCCCATGGAGGGAAGGGTGGATTGCTTGAGCTCAGGAATTGGAGACCAGCCTCAGCAAGAGTGAGACCTATCTCTACTAAAAATAGAAAAAACAAGCAAGCAAGCAAGCAAACAAACAAACAAAAAACAACTAGCCAGGCTTTGTGGCAGGCACCTATAGTTCCAGCTACTCGGGAGGCTAAGGCAAGAGGATTGCTTGAACCCAATAGTTTGAGGTTGCTGTGAGCTCTGATGATGTGATATTCGACCCAGGGTGACAGCGTAAGACTCTGTCTTAAACAAACAAACAAAAAACCCCAAAAATGCTTTTCTGGAGACGCTTCTCTACCCATCTCTCAGTGTGGTCAAGAGAAGAGAATGAGTATACATTTCAGGAGCCTCAGGGTTGACAGTGCAACAATGCCTTTGTCTGAAGGCAGCTTCTGTGGTGATCACACTCATCCATGTGCTCTGTGGAGAGCTCAGTGTAGGAAATGAAGGGTTTGGTGGGGTTTGTTTCCACTCAGTGCACATGGCAGGCAAAGTAGTGTGACAGGTGCAGCAAGGTCACAAGACACTGGGCATGCAATGATCAAGAAGCCAGACACTACCACTGACATCAGGAGCCGCAGCCTAAGGGAGAGAAAATCGTAGCTGCTTTAGAGATGATAACGGGGCAGGGGAGGGTGCATGCGTGCATATCTGATGGGAATGTGTTCCATACTGAAGAAGACATCCAGGAGAAAAGAAAAAGAAGGGCGAATGGACCAATTGAAGTTGGCTGCTCTTAGGGGGTTGTAGCAGACAGTCACTGACTATCAGTAACAGACCTCCATTTGGCTTGGTGTGTGGCAAAGTACAGAAGTTATGAAATAACTCCTTTACTATATCCTCTGGGGATATCGATAGACTTTTTTTCTACTTGTCACATTATTTGGAAATATACTATGTGGTGATTGCTGTTTATTTTTAATGAGATAAGATGCCAATTGCCATATCTCTTTTACTGTAGCTTTCATATTTATTTTATGCATTTGCTTTTTGCCTTCTCATTTTTAGCCTTTATAGAATTCCAATAATAATGAGTTATAATGTCAGTACAGTGTTTTGCTGAGTTAAGCTATTCTGGCTCTCTGTCTTTCAGAAAATATATGTAAATGCAAAGATGTGGAGGAAAGGGAACAGTTATACATTGTGGGAATGTAAGTTAGGAGAGCCATTAAAGAAAACAAGATGAAGGTTTCTCAGAAACCTAAAAGTAGAACTACCATATGATCCAGCAATCCCACTACTGGGTATTTATCCAAAGGTAGTGAGTGTATCAAAGGGATATTTGTGGCAGCACGACTGATGTTTATTGCAGCACTACTCAAGATAGTCAAGGTGTGGAATAACCCTCAGTCTCCATCAGTGGATGCATGCGTAAGAATATGTATATGTATACATACACAATAAATACCACTCAGCCGGAAAAAAAAAAAAGAGCAAAATCCTGTCATTTGCAGCAAGATGGATAAAACTGTAGGCAATCATATTAAATGAAATAAGTCAGGCACTGAAAGACAAATATTGTATGTTCTTACTCATATGTGGAAGCTAAAAAGTTAATCTCATGGAGGTAGAGAATAGAATGATAATTGGCAGAGCCTGGAAAGAGTGTTTGTCTTGGAGAGCTGAACAGAGGTTGGTTAATGGGCATAAAAATACAGTTAGAAGGGCTCAGCACCTGTGGCTCAACAGGCTAAGGCACCAGCCACATACACCTGAGCTGGCGGGTTCAAATCCAGCCCGGTCCGCCAAACAACAACGGTGCCTGCAACCAAAAATGGCGGGTCGTTGTGGCAGGCGCCTGTTGTCCCAGCTACTTGGGAAGTAGAAGCAAGAGACTTGCTTGAGCCCAGGAACTGGAGATTGCTGTGAGCTGTGATGTCACAGTACTATCTCCAGGGTGACAGCTTGAGGCTCTGTCTCAAGAAAAAAAAAATACAGTTAGATGTAAGAAACAAGTTCTAGTGTTTGATAGCACAGTAGGGTGACTGTGGTTACCAACAACCTATTGTATATTTCAAAATAGCTAGAAGAAAAGATTTGAGATATTCCCAACACAAAGAGATGATAAACATTTGAGGTGATGGAATCTTACATACTCTGATTTGATCATTATACATTGTGTGCTTGTATCAAAATATCACATGTGCCCCCATATATATATATAATTATGTATCAATAAAAAATTTTTAGAAAAAGCAAAATATATAAAGACATTTTTATATACAAAGGAGAGCAAAATCAATGGATTCCTTCATCTTGGGACAAAAGTAAGATCACCCACAGAAGTTTTCTGTGTGGATGTGTGCTCTGTGGGGTCATCTGCTATCTGAGGGAGGCCAGTAAGATGCGACAGTCAACAGATGCTACTGATGATTCTTTTTGTATTAGTTTCCCATATCTTCTTCACTGGTTAGAAAATGAAAAGTCTACAATAAGGAGATTTTATATATATATATATATATATATAAATTTTATATATATATGTAAAATGTGTGTATATATCTATATAGAGTATGTGTGTCTATGTATACATACATGCACGCATACTTACACACGCATATATGAATATATATAAAATCTTAATCTCTTCAATGTACATATTTTGTACATATTATATATGTATGGCTAAATTTTATATATTGCCAAATGTCCTTTGGAGGGCAAAAAAGACCTTATCATAATGATACACATATATTTTTTCCCCGTAAGGCAAATTTGTATATAACCAATTTTCATGAAAAACATCTACTAAATTGCCAAGTGCAGTGGCTCACACCTATAATCTCAGCTGCTCAGGAGGCTGCAGCAGGATTACTTGAGCCCAGGAGTTTGAGACCCAACCAGGTAATATAATGAGACCCCATTTCAAAAAATAAGGAAATCTTCTAATTTCATTTTTCATACCATATTTTGCCAGGTATAATGTGCACCTCTTTGCCCACATTTTTGACAGAAAAATAAGGATCAGCATTACACATGGGTAGTACTAATTCTGTATCTATATAAATGTTTTCCTTACTTTCCTTTTTATTTTTTTTTGAGACAGAGTCCTTGCTGTCCTTGGTAGCGTGCTGTGGTGTCATAGCTCACAGCAACCTCAAACTCTTGGACTTGAACAATTGATTCTCTTACCTCAGCCTCCTGAGTAGCTGGGATTACAGGCCCTGCCACAATGCCTGGCTATTTTTAGAGATGCAGTCTTGCTCTTGCTCAGGCTGGTCTAGAACTTCTGAGGTTAGGCAATCTACCTGCTTCAGCCTCCCAGAGTGCTAGGATTCCAGGTGTGAGCAACTGTGCTGGGTCTAATGCTTTCAATTCTTTTATTTATGTTTGTGCATTAATATCGTAATTCTAGAAAGCAATAATAATATCCATATGGAAAATAGTACTCTGTGATATGGTATTCAGTTTTGTTGAACTTATGACAAACTTGCATCGAAAGCCTGTTATTACAAAGTGCAAAAGCAATTACAGCAGACTTGAAAACCCAACTTGCTATGATTCCTGTTGGGCTAACCAGACACCTGCAATTTCCATCAGTAAAGACCCTTGAAGGCCCTACGGAAGAAAGAGTGGATGTCACAGATGCAGTCAGCTGGTAAGGATTTACCAGCTACAGGCAGAATCAAGAACGCATCCATCACCCAGGTTTGTGATTCGATCCAGGATGAGCAAAGTGACTTTTCATAAGACACCAGTCATGTAGACATTGAAGAAAACAATAGTTCTGATGGTGATGAAGAACTGCTGGCCTTCTATGATGCGTAAATATCATAAATTTCATAAATCTGTTACTGGTACATAACATTTCTAAAATTTAATTTCATAAAATTTTGTGTATCTATTCTTGTGTTTTGTAATTATTTGTTACATAAAATTTCTTGTGCCATAATATGTTAAAAAATAAATGGTAAAATTCCTTAATGATACAAAAAACAAGCACCTAAATATAAACAAATAAATATTCATATTATAAAGTTAAAACAAAAGTTTTTTCCCTGAAAGTTTGGGCCAAAAATGGGTGCACATTATACACAGGAGCACATTATACATGACCAAATATGGTGCTTTATCTGCTCCACCTGCTAGCCATCCAGTGTCCTTGCTGAAAAATTTTAACTTGTAGCCTTAGGGGAGAGACCCAGGGACCAAGCTCTTTATATTAGTTTTTCTTGGTTGCCATGATCAATTACTACAAACGGGGTGGCTTAAGACACAAGCAATTTATTCTCCCACAGTTCTGGAGACCAAGTCAAGGTGTCAGCAGGCCTGCACTCCCTCCGACAGCTCCAGAGGGATTCCGTCCCTTTCTTCTTCCAGCTGCTGGTGAGTGTTGGCATCACTCCAGTCTCTGCCTGCTTCTATTTTCACATTACCCTCTCCTTATGTCTTTCTCTTTTCTCACTTTCTGCCTCTTATAGAGACAGCTGTGAGTGGATTCACGGCCCACTCAAAATCTAGGATGAGCTCATCTTTGAGATCTTTCATTACATCTACACAGACCCCTTTTTCCAAATAAGGTCATATTCACAAGTTCCAAGGACTTAGGGCATGGACATATATATTTTGGGGGGGCCACCATTCAACCTGCTACAACTCTTGAGGTCAGCCGTGAAATCTTACTGTTCCACAGCTGGGTGACCACCAGTCCTGAGTTTCCCCATATTAGAATTTTCCTGGGATGTGGGGCTTTTAGGGCATGAGCTATTTCCTGAGATACAGGACCAGGGAAGGAGAGTTTAGGCAAAGCAGAATGATTGGTCGTCCCATAGCAAAACGGAGTCTGAGTAACCAGCATCCCCACACTGGAGCCGGGGAAGTCACTGTTGCAAAAGCTGTGGGGACAGCGACAAAGCAAAGGAAGCAAATACCTTTGAGAAAAAGTGGATTGGCCGGGAGTTGGCCCTTCTCCTCTTCTTGACCTTTGCTTTGACAGCCCTGATGAGTGAGTCAGAGGCTTGGGGAGGGGAAGGAGAGCCCCGGAGACAGAGCTTCTGTCTGGGAGAGCCACTCCTCCAGACTGAATTTCGGCTCACCTCATTACCTGTGTCAACCTTGCATTTTCCTCAGGGTTTCTCAAAGCAGCTGTGGCAGGGCAGCTGGCTGGTTACCTTTTAGCCACCTGGTTAGTAACACTTCAGTGAAGTGTTTCTCCGGGAGCTAGCCACGCTTTACCCGGCTAAAATGCCTGGCCTCTCTCTGCCCCCCCCCCCCGCCCCCGCCCCCTTGACCCAACTCCTTTAGCCTTCTCGGCAGGGAAGTCAAGAGAAAAGGCAAGCTGGGGCTTTGATCCTCAGCACAGGCAGAGTCCCTTTCTCTGTCCCTGTGGACTAGGGGTCACTGGGTGAGCGGCAGCAGGGCCGGCCTCAGCCAGGCCCACGTGCCTCCCAGGCCGGCCAGCTTTGAAGAGTTCACCCCGGCAGGACCGAGAGAGGGGTCTGGCCGGGGAGCGGTGGCGCGCAGCCACTCTCTACCTTGCTCTAGTGACCCTGTCTGCGGAGAACAAAATAATCCCGTCCCCCAACCAACCATACGAGCTTCCGGTGCGGCACATTTCCTCTGAGGACCTGGAACCTCGCGGGGATGGGCTGGATCTTGTTGCGTTTTTAACCCCATTTCATTTTCCATGCCGAAAAAGATAAGCCTCCGTGTGGGAAAGCAGCTGCTTTGGATCCAGGTTAGAGGCAGTAAATTTAAAAACAAACGTTTATATGAATGAAACGAGGCGATCAGGGCAGGATTGTAATGATGGAATGCCCAGACCTTGTTTTTGACAGAATCGGGCTGATTTCACCTTTCCCTTGCACTGATTTTCACACCTTTCACAATTAAAAATTATCATCACCCAGTTCAGTGACTTATAAAAGATCCTTTTACCATTGTCACAGGTAATTGTGATGGTTTTAAAAATGTATTTGCAACTTTTTGTTGAGAACAGCCTTTTTTTTATTATGTATTTCCGAGAATAAATTTCCATTCATTCATTCCATCTCAGTTTATTTAGGTTTTTTTTTTGGACAGAGTCTTACTCTGTGACCTTGAGTAGAGTGCTCTGTCGTCATAGCTCACAGCCACCTCAGTCTCTTGGACGCAATTGATTTTCTTGCCTCAGGCTCCTCAGTAGCTGAGACTCTAAGTGTAGGCTAGGACACCTGGCTAGTTTTTCTATTTTTAGTAAAGAGGGGTAGGGAAACATACTCAGGCCGGTCTGTAACTCCAGAGCTCAAGCAATCCACCTCCTTGACCTTTCAGAGTACTAGGATTACAGACATGAGCCACTGCACCCAGTCTATAGTGTTTTTGAGTATGTAGCTTTGTGCATTTTGAGCAGCTGCTGTGCTACAATATGCATATATAACATGCCACAGTCTACTGTGTTCTGTTACCCTGGGTGAACTATAAAAAGTTTGCTTCCATTTAGGTTCCTTACCGCCCAGCTTTTTAAATAATTGTCTCCATTTCTTTTACGTATATTGATGACCATATCAGGTGGTTTTGTAATTTTTGCCTCAAACATCTAAATGACATAAGAAATTCATGAGAATTCTTATTATATTTACCCAATTTTGCCTTTACCTGTTTTTGGCTGAAACAGGTAAAGGTTATGGTTTTGGGAATAAGACTGTGTGATACCTACTGAAATATTCTTCCACGGATCTGCAGGGGAAAAATAAACTCAATTCTTGCAGAAGAGGGAGGTAAGGCAGAGCTGGAAGCTGTAAATCGAAAAAGTGGACAAAATTTGAAAATCTGGTTAAACAATGGCAACCAGCTCCAATGGCAACCACCTCCACAAGGACAGCCATAGCTACGTGACCTTGGTAAGGTACTTAACCCACCTGAGGGTCAATTTCCTTGCTTGCCACACGGAGATAAGGTCGCTGGGATTGAGTAAGTGATATACAATAATGGGAATCCCTGGCACTCTTACCTACTTTTCCTCTTTCCCCTCTGCTGGAAAGCATTCGTGTGCTGTAGTATCAGAACTTTTGTGGACATTACTATGTGAAATTTTTAGTTTTGAATACATAACTCCCTATTCAGTCGGAAACTTGCTGATTGAACTTGAAGAACCTCATATTTACAATCAGAACAATTAGTTTGGTTTAGCTTTTTCAAGCCAAAAACCTTGCAGTCATCCACGACTCTGTCTCTTGAACCCCACATCTAACATAAACCAACTTATTGGTTTTATCTCCAAAATCTATTCAGAATCAAATCTGACCAGTTCTCATTGCTTTATTGCTAACACCATAGGGGCCGCCACTATGGTCTCTTACTTGGAATATCTGGACTATTGGAATAAATTCCTAACTGGTCTTTGTGGTTCCTCCTTGCTCTCCTCAGTCCATCCATTCTCAACACAGCAAGTAGAGGCACTTTAAATTTTATTCATATATGTCTGTTCCAAGCTCTCTGTGGCTCCCCCTCTCACTCAGAGTAAATGCTAATGTCCTTCCTATGGTCTGCAGGACCCTCTTCAGTCTGGTTTCCTTGTCCTGCCTCTGATTTCATCCTCTCCTGCTGTTGTCCTCACTTCCATTCCCCTCCAGCCACTTTGGTTCTGTAGTTCCAAAGCATGAACTAGTATCCTCTTGTCTGTCTGGGGTGCCTCGCCTGGCTCGCTCCCTGTCTTTCAAGTCTCACGCAGCACCTTCTCAGTAAGGCTGTACTTGACTACACCATTCAAAATTGCAAGATCCCAGTTGCTCTGAAAGGCTGAAGTAGAGATTGGACGTGCCTTCCAATGGTGAATGTTTCTTTTGTGGAAGGCTGGCTGCCTGATGTTCTGGTGTTTTGGAAGGGTTTGAGTGTTCATCTCTCTCTTCTTGTGGTTTTTTTTTTCCCTGAGATAAGGATTTCTATGCTGCCTAGTCTCGTCTCCCAGCTCCTGGTCTTAAGTGATCCTCCTCCCTCAGACTTCCCCTATAATTGAGATTAAAGGTGTCCTCCATTGTGGGAGCTTTTTGAGCTTTCACTTCTTGAAAGTGCAACCATAAAATAAAAATAATAAAATAAAAGTACAAACTTACAGGCTGGGGCCAGCTCATTTAACCAAAAAAAAAAAAAAAAAAAAAATTGCAAGATCCCACTCTCTCCTCTTCTTCTCTGAATGTACTTACTACTTCCTAATACCCTATTATATTTATTGGACTCTAAATGCTATCGCTGAAGATTTGTATCACTACATTTTGGTGATAAAATACCACCATGAAGGTAAAATTTCACCAAGTAAAATATGACTCACCACCAATTTTAAAATGTACCTCCCTTTTAATAGGTACTAATTTACATATTTTAAAATGTAAAAACTATATGTTAAAAATCAATGGGTCTTGATACTAGATTTATTTATTTATTTTCTTCAATGCCTATTTTTTTCTATGAAACTCTAGGAGAGCAAGGATTCTTGTCTGTTCACTGTCTAGAACAGGGCCGGGAACCTAGCGGGTACTTAATGCATAGTTAGTGAATGAATGCGTAAGACAGGGATCCCACCAACAGTAACTACGGGGATGAGACAGATATTCTAAAATAGGCATTGGCTAACAAGGGCTAGTTTAGTAGCTGTGCCCCAAGCCTGTGCTCTGCAAATCCTCACAGGAAAGGAGCAGGCTATTCTTGCTGAAGCTTTTGTTTTAATTATGAACATATTGTGTAGCTAAACCTGATATATGTTAATAAATAGTATTAAGACTCACTGCTTATCTTCCCTTCACAGCACCAAAGGATATTTAAAAAGGAAAAGGATTTAGGAATAGGTTAAGAGTTCATTTTCCCTCCACTATATGACATAAACTTTTTTGGTTCCATGTGCCTATACTTGACCTCTTCTTCCCCTCTTCCACCTGGACCTCTGGAACAGCTCCATGACAAGGGCATCTTATCATTTCTAGCATGCGACAAAATTTGGTTCAGATTCCCTTATCAGCATTACCTTTTCTTCTCTCTCATGGGCCCCACCTCTGCCTTAAAGGAGACCCAGAATGGACTTCAGGGATCAGTGACACGTCTACCACTTCTTCAAACACTTCACGTAGAAAATCTTTCAGAGATGTGATTGTACGGCTCTAGACCTGGAAAATAACTGTCATCAAGACCTTTACATGTGTTAAAGGAATTCATTCCAATGACATTACTTGGCTCCTGGGGTATATTTTATTGTTAGAAAAAAACATTTAAAAAAATATTATGTTTTTTTTTTTTACCCACTTAAAATAAATTCAGGTAATCTTAATTTGATTCCATTGGGCAATTAATTATAAAGTACTGTATTTAAGTAATTTGAGAACTCTAATTTCATGTCTCTTGATAGTATAGTATGTGTAAAAGGAGGTTTAAGTTGGATTTTTGAAAAGCACATTGTTAACTTTATAAAATGTATGGATAGTGTTATAGTAATTTTTAAATATGTTGCATAAAATCAATGCCTTTTCCTTATATACAAGTAATATGAAATCTGGCATATATTTTTATATTTCTCACTATTATCAGCTTACTAATGTTCACACTAACAGATCTATCTAAAATGAAACATTAAACATTAAACACAAAAATTCAAAGCTGCTGAAAATTTCCCCTATTAACATCAGAATTACTTCCAGATTTCTATCGTACTATCGTGCTCTAACTTCAAAAATACTTTTAAATATGTCAAATTATTGTGAGAGGAAAAACTGAAATTTCTTTCTTTCTGTTAACTTTTAAAGCTATCCTTTGGATTCATGAAAAAATACCACTTTTTTGGAAAGTCAAGCTTATTTTGAAGGCTCCATGTAAATCCATGCAGGCTGATTCACTGTCGTCTATGCTCCTTAATCAAAAGCAAGTGTTAGGAAAATTCCTCACTTATAAATGTGAATTCTCTCTGCACCAACCTAGCTTTCTAAGAAAGGTGAAAAAATATGATTACTATTAATTTAATTCATACAAAAATACAAATAATGCATAAGCAGTGTGTTCAATTCACAGCAAATTCTTTCAAATCTAATCTTTCATTTTTACAAAATTATAGGATTAGACACATACACTTCTTAACATTACCATGATTCTTTGTATGACTAATTTCCTTCAATTTGCTTTCTAGAACACCAAAGTGAACACCAGACAGATAAAAGATATATGAAGTACTTTGAAACACAAATGAGTATTGGTCATTCAAACATTCTGGTAAATTTTTGAAACTTGGAGCTTTCTTTGCTTGCAATGGTCTTTGTTTAGAAAAGTATTTTAATTTTAAATCTATCATGAGCTGTAAATGTTTTCATAGGTGTAGTTTCAATTGCTGCTAATTTTTTTTCTAGCCTTATTTTTATAACATTGGAATAAAATCTTAAAACTAAGAGATATGTCACATTCTCGAAAATGATGTCCCATTAAATTTCAAAGGGAAAAAATTAAACAATGGCACCATAAATGAAATAAATGTGACTCTTGAAGATATTTTAATCTCAATTAAAATATGTACATTTCTCTTGAGCAAAGATGGATCTACTTTCTAAAAAGATTTAAGTTGCCATAATTGTCTTCTTTTGATATTATAATTAAGTGGCATTATTTCTTACATTGTAACATCTATTTCCTATTAGAAACATATTTTCTAAAATTTGGCACTTTAAAAATTTTAAGAAAATATTTTATTTGTGTATTAGACATTTACTGATCAAAGATTTTTTTTTGAGCAAGAATGTAATAATTTAATTTTAAAAGATATGGGTTTATAATGACAGTTTTAGGAGAAAAAAACTTTAAAAATTAAATGTAAACTATTGATATAGTAAAGCTTGAATATGTTTACTGATACAAAAATTAATGAAAGCTTATTTAAGAATCCCTTCCAAAAGAAAACTCTATAAAGCTTTCTTTATAAAAAGACTCGTACTGATCATTGTGTTACTGAATATCTGATTGCAGTTCCTAGAATGTATCATGTAACAAATTACGATTGGTACGCATGTTTTATTTTTCAGTTTCCCAACTATGTATTTTTGTAGATTTTTGCTCCCTAGTATTTTTATAATATTTCTATGAATTGAATAGGAAAAGTCTACAAATTTTATTAAAACAAATATTTCAAGATTTTTGATGATAAACACTAATAGTTGGAAGTAAAATGCAATTTTATGCCTTTTTAAATGGTTTTATAGTCTTCTTTGTTTTTTTTGAGACAGAGTCTCACTTTGTCACCCAGGGTAGAGTGATGTGGTGTTACACTTCACAGCAACCTCAAACTCTTGGGCTAAAGCGATTCTCTTGTCTCAGCCTCCCAAGTAGGTGGGACTAGAGGAGCCTGCCACAAAGCCTGACTATTTTTAGAGACATGGTCTCAAACTTGTGAACTCAAGCAATCCACCCACCTTGGCCTCCCAGAGTGCTAGGATTATATGTGTGAGCCACTGTGCCTGGCTTAAATGGTTCTGTAGTCTTTAATTGAACCCAATAGCTAAGCAGCTTACTCAGATCCATCACTGGTTAGGAGGCTTATGTCGCTCACTTAATTTTTGAGTATATTGGAGCAAATTCAACAGCTAAATATAGTTATATCTTTTTTTAATATGTATTTTATTATTCTTCATTACATTATTCCTCCCCACCCCCCAGTGGTAAGACAGAATTTATTTACAGAAAAGAATAGAGAAAACACTAAAGCTCCTGGTAGAGGGAGAGAATTCTAGTGGGGAGAGAGAAGCTCTCTCCGTTTCTCTCCCAATCTTTCCCTATCTCCTCCTTTAGGCCTTTAGTCTCAGGTTATATATAGGTGTATGGGTTCCTTGGCCAGGAAACAAATGAATACAGTCCCTTCCACCAGGGGCAAGGTGAATGAATGTATCAATGAATGGATACAGTCCATTCATGGAATTGAGGCCTAGGAAATTCACAAGAAATTGACCTAGG
>CAUYON010035917.1:0-56273 GCA_963573935.1 Arctocebus calabarensis
AGTCCCAGCTACTTGGGAGGCAGAGGCAGGAGACTCGCTTGAGCCCAGGAATTGGAGGTTGCTGTGAGCTGTAATGCCATGACACTCTACCCAGGGCGACAGCTTGAGGCTCTGTCTCAAAAAAAAAAAAAAAAAAAAGAATTCCTATGAATCAACCCTTTAAGAATAAACTCAAATGGCGCTTCACCTGAGACGCTTTTACTAATGTTCTCTTTTCCCCTTATTTACCTCCAATTAGAATTAGTTGTTCTAGTTATAGCATATATGACATGATACTATAGTGACTTTATTTCTATGTGTCCTTGGCCAGACTTCGAGCTCTTTGAGGACAAAGTCCATGTCCTTATCATCTTCATACTTCCATGATCAAGATTTGAGATAGTTGCCTAGCTCAATAAATATTTGCTGAGTGAAATGAACTTGGAAAGTTAGACAAGCAATGGAATAGTTAACACATCTGATGTGCTTTTTCTTTTATCAAGCCTGAAATCAAACATCCTGAGCTGTGTTATACAAACAATAACAGGTTTAATATTGTGTATTTCTAAAGTGCTGTGTCCTGGACTTGGGTTAAACAATTTGTCAGCAGCTCTTGTTCCTTAAAAGAATTCATTTAAGAACCTGCTGTTCTTTGGCCTGAGAAGGAATATCAGCCATTCAACAACAGATTGCAAGATTAAGTGCATGAGCATGAGTTGGATCAAGTCTCCATGGTGATATGCTACAAAGACGACACTCTTGGATAGGATCAAATGGGGACTGAATTGCAAAGCAGGCACCATTCCAGAAGCTTCCTTCTCTCTTGGATGTTAAGGGCCAATTCCTTAAAGATATGATACCTCTGTCTCACTTCCAAAAACAGTAAGAAAAACCTGCAAAAGGTATAGCATTATGAAAAAGAGAGCTCACCAGCCCATAAGCCAGGAGCTTAGGTGTCCGCATCTGTAATGTTTTCATTTTGCCATGAGCTTTTCTCACTTACAGCCTCAAACCAGTCAGTGGGAATAGACCTCATTCTTCACCCCTCTCTTGCTAAAAGATAGAAAATGTAATAGTTTAATTGAAAGACAGCGGGCAGGTTCTCTTGAGCTGTAGCTCAAGGGGCAAAGGCGCCAGCCACATACACCAAAGTTGGTGGGTTTGAATCCAGGCAAGGCCTGCCAAACAACAGTGACAACTATAACCAAAACGTAGCCAGGTGTTGTGGTGGGCGCCAGTAGTCCCAGCTACTTGGGAGGCCGAGGCAAGAGAATCGCTTAAGCCCAGGAGTTGGAGGTTGCTGTGAGCTGTGATGCCATGGCTCTCTACCCAAGGGTGACAGCTTAAGGCTATGTCTCAAAAAAAAATAAATAAATAAAGACAATGGACTTGGGGAGCCACCAGATATTGGGTCAAATCGTCATTATACTATTTATTAACTGAGTAGAGTTGAGCAAGTATTTTAATCTTCATTTGTAAGACAGTGGAGAACTATGTCATAGTGACATGAGGAATAAAATAAAGCAAAACTTGTAAAATTCCCAGCACAGGGCTTGGCCCTTAGTATGGACTCAATAAAACAACTTCCCTCCCAGAATCCCTTTTTAAGAGGATAATCTGTGATAAACTGCTCTAATTAGAGAAGAAACATGGGTTTGGAAAGTTTCAAATCTCTTCAGACACATTAGAAATTGGGGTTAAGATAACTTAGGGATATGAAAATTGCTAACTCAGCTACTGTGCAATATGGTGTCATTAAAAGTGTGACAGTCAGGAGACCTGGCTTCAGGTCTTCACGCTAGTTCTAACCAGCTAGGTGACTTTGGACAAGTTTCTGCACTTTTCTGTACCTGTTTGGATTTTTTGAAGCTTCCCCATGTGCAAAATGATAAAAATGGACCAGATAAGCTTTTTACAGTCCTTTTTGATCCCTGAAGTTCTAGGGTACTAATTGGCTCATGTGGCATATTTTCTCCTGCTTACGAGGAGTACAGACTGTGGAAAGTAGAAAGAAGTTTGAAGAAAGAGTTATTTAGGGATCGAGAGGTCCAGGCAGACGCTAGGAAATGTAGAAGGACCGTGGAACACAACTAGGTTTGGTTCAAGAGTTGCTTATCCACATGGGATTTATCAAGTCATTGGCTTCTCCACCATGTTTACTTGTTTTCTCCAACTGATCTTTCATCTGCTGGGTCACCAGGTTGTGTTATAAAGAGGGCTCACTTTGTCCCAGTACTGTGTTAAGAAGCAGGGCTGCAGGTAAAGTATCAGGCAAGGTCTATGCCTAAGGAAGCTTATAACAAAATCAAAACACAGATGAAAGCATGTGGTGGATGCTTTAAATTAGCACCAATAGATACATGGCCTAATCTATACATGTATGGGGGAGAAAAGATTATTGAGAGTTGGAGTTCTTGGGAAAGTCTGAATGGACTATTCCTTGAATATGGGGAAAATTTCTATTGGAAGAAATTGTACTGGGTTTCTGAGCCGAGGAAACAAAACTAGCAAGGGCATTGAAATGAAGAAGACCTGATATTTTTTTCCATTTGAAGCTCTAAGATGTTCCTTCTCAGATCCAACACCCTATTCTTTTCTCTTTCCTCCAGCCCTGTGCAGCCTGGACTGTGTTCATATCATGGCTTCTGATCTGCCTACTTCTCCCTGTGGTCCTAGTAGTCATCTCGTCCCCCTTTCTTTAGCCACTTGCCACCCTCCAAGTCCTCACCCTGGAGGTGCCACTCCCATCTTATAAGGTTCATCCGAGTTCTCATAGCCCCACCTGTATTTTCTCAGATCTTGTGCCCTGACCATCCAATGTGGTAAAGTCTTGTCTCCATGCTGTGTGACCTTGCCTTGGTTCCCACTGCTCAGCACCAACCAAGCTTCTTTTACTTTTCATGACATTCTGCATGGCCATTGCCTCCCCCCCTTTCTGTGTCCCTTAACTCCTCTGCATGCCCGTCACCCCACCCGCTCCCTCTCATCAGATAATCTTGATAATCATGATTCTACCATGTAAGCTTCCTCCACTTCCAAGTTATTGTCTATCTTCCCTTTCCTTTTTTTTCTTTACTTCTGTTTCAGTGTTTGAAGCATGAGTCCTTCTTTCCAAGGCTAATCCTTCTTTTATGATACTGACTTCTGTAATCCTGCCTCCTCTATAATTGTACTTATTTTTCCCCTTGCATTATAAAAATCTCTTTTCTAATTTTACCCATACTTGTCATGTCCAAGTATCTTCTTCCTTAAGTACATGAATAAACACATAAACAAATAAAAGAAACACTTACACTCTACCCTCTTACCTCATCCAGTTACTACCTGATCTTTCTTCTTTTTTATCAGCATCTTAAAGAAGTAATTATTTTCTCTCCCATATCCACTTTCTTCACTTTCTCCCCCTCCCTCTCCCTTTCTCCCTCCCTCTCTCTTTCTCTTTTTTTTCCTTTTGTGACAGAAATCTCACTCTGTCAACCTAGAGTGCTATGGCATCAGCCTAGCTCACAGCAACCTCAAACTCCTTGGTTCCAGTGATCCTCCTGCCTTAGCCTCCCAACTAGCGGGGACTATAGGCACCTGCCCAATTTTTCTATTTTTAGTAGAGATGGGGTCTCACTCTTGCTCAGGCTGGTCTTGAACTCATGAGCTCAACAGATGCTTCCGCCTCGGCCTGCCAGAGCACTAGAATTACAGGCTGAGCCATCAACCCTGACTTTTCTTACCTCTTTAGTTTGGTTTTTCCTCTCATCAAACCACAGTCCCCACCAGGCACCCTCAGTTCTCTGCTCCATAGATCCTTCAGGATCTGTGCTGCTGAGTCTGCCTTCCCAAGTACGTATTGTTCCCGGGTGTGTTCCATACCATAGCATTATCTTAAGATACTAATTTTCTGATCTCTCTTTTCTTCTGCCTATAAATACAGACATTCCTTCATGTTCTTTCTTCAGCCCCCCTCCTTTCTCTCCAGGCTATCTCCTTCGTAATGCGTATATTATCACGGTTTCAGCAGTTTCTCCTCCTGTAACTCTCAACTCTTCACCCTGCCCTATCTTTTGTTCAAGATTCATTTTCATTTCTAGTAGTTTACTCAACGCCTCTCCCTCGAGGCAGAAATGGCCCCCAACTTCAACATATCTGAACCAGTCTCCTCTTCCTTCCTAAATAAACCAACTGCTCTTTTTGCTCTCACTGTCTTAGTGTGGCTGTTGTTTTGCTTGCTTTTAGTGGCACCACATTTCTTCTCCACTCATAGGTCTGGTTCCCAGAACCACCTCTGATTTCTTTTTCTTTGCTTTCTCACACCTCCTACCTCTTCTTTGCTCCTAAGTCCTGTTCTTTCACAATGTCTCTTGTATCTTTATGTGTCTTTCCATTTATTTCCACCAACCATCTAGTTGAAATCAAAGTTTTTATGTTCTTTGCTTAGCTGAATTCATTAGTTTCACAACTGAACTATTTCTCTCTAATCTCTTTCCTCTTACACTCTTAGGCACTGTGACCAAATTAATCTTCCTAAGTCACAGCTTTGATTATTTCTCATACCCTCATAGCCCTCAATGTCTCCCCACTGACTGAAAACTTATATATAAAATTTTCAATTTGACACTCAAGGCTCT
Organism: Arctocebus calabarensis; assembly: GCA_963573935.1. Taxonomy (NCBI): domain Eukaryota; kingdom Metazoa; phylum Chordata; class Mammalia; order Primates; family Lorisidae; genus Arctocebus; species Arctocebus calabarensis. The sequence continues at coordinate 4,599 of CAUYON010035917.1, forward strand.
CCACCTTGGGCTCATTTTTCCTTTTCTGCCTCATCATCCACTGCTCTGAGCTATAGAGAACAGGAACTTCCCACTGTTCCTAGAGCACACCTTTCATTTTCCAACTAAGTAATATTGTTTATTCCCTTTTTTCCTATATGGAATCTCTACCAGCTGAAATCACCAACCGCGACTCATCATAATAGTTCACTTCTTTTATTTAGTTCTATTCAGTTCAGCAAACGTTTACTGAGAATTTGCTATGCATACAAAGATGTACAAAGGCAGATTCTGCCTTTGGGTACTGGCAATACTAGCCAGTATATATACAGCCACATATATAAATATGTTCATATTTTGACACTCTGTAGCAAATTCCCAAGAGAATGCCTGGCAAAGAGTTCATGCAATACATATTTTTGAATGACTGAATAATTGTGTTACATGAGATCCCAACAGTGCAGTTCTAGTGTAAATGAAGCAAAGATTAATTTCAACTGGGAGCCCTCCTGGGACAACCCAAAGAAGTTGACTTTCCAATAGAGGGAGGCCCTGCAGTGCAGTGGTCAAGAAAATGGGCTCAATATAAAGTTAGAATAGATAGCATTGTTCTGTAAGTCCACTCGCCTGTTAAAGGGAGCTTCTGACTAACAGCATTCTGAAAATTTCTGCCATGTTTCTTGGGCCTGCTCTTTCCACAGAGTCCTTTCCCACATCTTTCTTCTCAGCGGCCCAGAAATTCCCAAACCTTTCTGAATCTGTCCCCAGAAAATTTCAAATTATTTTTCATAGAAAATTATTCATATAGCAGGGAAGAAATATTTCACTTTGTTATACAGAACCCTTTAGATTCCTTTGTCTTGACACTGTGAACCTTGCCTTTCAATTAGACATCCTGCGAAACAGAGAAGCAGTTTTCTCCATTTGCCAACTCCAAATGAAGAAACCTGACTTCATTTATGACAAAAGAAAACCTAGGAAAGGTTTTTAAACACCGTAATTAGGAGTAATACTAATTGCAACATGTATGGAATATTTGCTATGTACCAGGCAGAATGTAAGTCCTTTACATACATCATCTTATTAGATCCACACAATAAACTTTTGTAGTGTATATTATTGGTATCACTATTCCCATTTTACAGATGGGCAAACTGAGTCATTAAGAGATTTTTGTGACTTGCCTATGGTCACACACATAAGGCATTAGTGAGGACAGAATTTCTTCAGCCCTCTACCTTAGGCACTGCACAGGGAACTGCTTCACAGTAGCAGGTTATTGGTTGTAGATCTTTTGGGTAAATGTATATTCCAGCACCTCTCTTGAGCAATATTTTCAAATTTTGTAAATGGTAAGGGCAGTATTATGAAGCCTCTGATAAAAGGATAGAGAAAGAACTTCATTAATAAAAAGGAAAACTATACCCCTAGTCAGTTAACAAGAAGATTGAGGCCAGGGATGGTAGCTCATGTCTGTAATCCCAGCACTCTGGGATGCCAAGGTGGATGGATTGCTTTAGCTCTGGACTTGCAATGAGCCTGAGCAAGAGCGAGACCTTGTGTCTACTAAAAACAGAAAAACAAAAAAACTACTAGGCAAGCATTGTGGCAGACACCTATAGTCCCAGCTACTCTGGAAGCTGAGGCAAGAGGATTGCTCAAGCCCAAGAGTTTGAGGTTGTTGTGAGCTATGATGCCACAGTACTCTACCTAGGGCGACAGACAAAGACTCTGTCTGAAAGGGAAAAAAAAATTGAATAATCAACATTTTTACACTAACAATGAACTATCTGACAAAGAAATTAAGAAAACAATCCCATTTACAATAGCTACAAAATAGGAAAGAAATAACTTATAAACCAAGGAGACAAAAGATCTCTACATTGAAAAATTTAAGGAATTAGTGAAAGAAACTGAAAGAAACACAAATAAATGAAAAGATAGCCCATATGTATGGACTAAAAGAATTAATATTGTTAAATTGCTCATACTACCCAGAGCACTATACAAATTCAATGCAATCCATATCAAAATACCAATGACATTCTTCACAGAAATAGAAAAAAAAAATCCTAAAATTCAAATAAAACCACAAAAGACCCCAAGTAGCTAAAATAATCTGAAACAAACAAACAGCTGGAGACATCACATTACTCAATTTCAAAATGTACTACAAAGACATAGTAACCAAAACAGAATGGTACAATCACAGAACAGACACATAGACTGATGGAATAGAATGGAGACCACAGAAATAAACTCACATGTTTCACAATTTACGGCCAAGTTATTTCAACAAAAGCACCAAAAACACACAATAATGAATGGTGCTGGAGAAACTAAATATTCTTACTTAGAAGAATGAAATCATATTCTTATTTCACACCACATACAAAAATTATCTCAAAAAAGATGACAGGTTTAAATACAAGACTTGAAACTATGAAACTACTAGAATAAAAGATAGGGGGAAAGGCCCATGACATTGATGTGAGCAATGACTTTTTGAATGTGACCCTATAATCAAAAATAGACAAATGGGATTGCATGAAACTTAAAAGCTTCCACTCAGTCAGGAAAACAATCAAGAGAGTAAAGAGACAATCTACTCTTTGGGAGTAGAATGGGAGAAAATATTTGCAAACTATACATCTGATAAGAGATTATATACAAAATGTGAGATAAACCCAAACCACTCAATAGTAAGAAAACAGATAACCCAGTTTAGAAATAGGCAAAAGACCTGAATAGGTACTTCTCAAAAGACATACAAATGATCAACAGGTATTGTAGAAAATTTTTACATCACTAATCATCAGAAAAATTCTCATTAATTCTGTGATGAGACATCATTTCACCAAAGGTAAGTGTTGCTTAGGATGTGGGAAAATGGGAACCTTTACACACTGTTGGTGGGAATGTATATTGATAGACATTATGGAAAACAGCATGAAAATTTCTTAAAAAATTAAAAATTGAACTACTTTCTAATCCAGTAATTCTACTTCTCAGTATCTGTCCAAATGAAATGAAATCAGTATGTCAAAAGATATCTGTGCTCTTATGAAGCATTATTCCCAATAGCCAAGAGGCAGAATCAACCTAAGTGTCTTCAGTGGAAGAATGGATAAAGAAAATATATACACAACAGGATACTATTCAGCCATAAAAAAAAATAATGCAAGGACCTGGACGACACTGTGTTAAGTGAAAAAAGGTAGGCACTGAAAGACAAATGCCACATTGTCACTCTTATGTGGAATCTAAAAAAAGTTGTTCTTATAGAAGTAGAGAGTAGAATGGTGGTTACCAAGAGCTAGGGTGCTTGGGTGGGAAAAGATGCTGGTAAAAAGATACAGAATTTCAGTTAAGTAGGTGGAATGTGTTCAAGAAATCTGTTGTATAACATGGTAACTATAATTATTAGTACATTGTATTCCTGAAAAATGAATGTAAGGTGTTCTCATCACACGACATGGTACCTATAATTATTAGTACATTGTATTCCTGAAAAATGAATGTAAGGTGTTCTCACAACGAAAGCAAGTAATATATATGTTACTCAGGTAAATTTAGTCATTCCACAATACTTCAAAATATCATGTTATAAATGTAAACATATATAATTTTATCTGTCAACTTAAAATAAAAATGTAAAGACTTGAACCCAGCCCTGCTTAGATGACAAAATTATACTCATTTTAAAAAGTATACCAAAGTGATAAGATCTGTCAAAAATAGTTATGTTTTGCCTTTGTTATTGTTATTGTTGTTAATATTGGAGTTGGCCTTTTCAGACCTTGATTTTTGACCTTTTTGATGGAAAAAGGTGGTGTGGCAACACCCAGAAGTGAGATCGGGAGCTGAGAAGTTTCAGACCAGGTTTTTTGAAAGGGACAGTGCCTACCTGGGCTGGGTAAAGATGGTGTCTGCATCTGGACCCAGTTAGGGACCCCAAATTCCAGCTTGCCTGGAGGGCTTTGGTGACTAAGAGTCCATTGGCTTCGGGGGTGGGGCTAACTAGGTCCTTTGTTTTCTTGGCTTTAGGAGGAGAGAAGGAAGGGGGGGAGGGTTCATGTGGGGGGTAACATTAGGCCCTTAAACATTGAGGACCTGATTTGAAACTCAAAACCCATATTTTTACCCTCCAAACCCTCAAAAGTGAATCCCTGAACTCACTAGCATTTCAGCTACAGTAGGCAGGACGGAGCCACCCTAGAGCGGAGGGTCAAGGAGGTCCACTCTAGACTTTGAACCAGAAAGAAGGCACGGGCAGCAATGGCATGAGAGCTGATCTCACAGCGGTGGTCACATTTCCCCTCCTTTGCTCTGTTTTATTCCTTTATGCTCTCTTCCATTTTGTGCTCTCAATTTGTTCCAAGCTCTTCCCTTCTCTCTTACCTCCCTCCTCCCTCCCCTCCTACACTGGTGAATGCCTCTTCACCCCAAATGCAAAGAATGTGAATTGCGTAAAAAGGCAAAAACTATGAGAAGTAAACAAAATCAGACCATGGAGAAGAATGAAAAATGGCTTTTCAAACACAAGAGGAAAAAGCAAATCCTCTAAGATTCTGTTATGTGGTGGTGACTCAGATGTTGGGGCTTGGAAAGGAATGGGTCATTTCAGCTCTGTCAGTGACGTAAGTCTTTCCAGTGGAGAAACTGTGATCTTGAGAAGTGATAACTTGCCCAAGGTAAGGTATTCTGTGATACTGTGATCTAATGAGAAATGTCTATTTGGTCTCTGCCCAGGGACCTAAAACCCTTGCAGGTAGTAGAGCTAAGAAGATCTTTTGTTCTTATTTGGTCTTTGATCCCCATTTCTAGCACAAAGCTCCTAAAATCCATGTAATTTCCTTAAAGATAAGAGTGTCTGACACAAAGCTCCTAAATCTTCTGAAATTTCCTGGATGATAGGAACATCTTTTATTCAAATGAGGTGATTCTTGGTGGGTTCCTATATAGTCTCAGGCTGGTTGCCAGAAAAAAACCTTTAGGATTGGAATTCTCAGCCCTATCCCCTGATCTCAGGAGAACAAGAAAGGGGCTGAAGGTTGAGTTGATCCCCAGTGGCCAGTAATGTGATCAATTATACCTATGGAAGGAAGCCTCCATAAAAATACAAAAGGGCAGGATTTGAAGAGCTTCCAGGTGGCTGGACATATGCAGGTACCTGGGGGGGTAAGACTACCAGGGAGGGCATGGGAGCTCCGTGCCCCTTCCCTCATGCCTTGCCCTGTGCATCTTTTCCATCTGGCTGCTCATCTGTGTCTTTTGAAACATCTTTTATAGTAAGTGGGTAAACATAAGTAAAGTGTATCCCTGAGTTCTGTAAGGCCTTTCTAGCAAATTAAAGAGGAGGAACTTGGATTTCTACCCAGTTGCTCGGAAGTATGTATAGGTGACAACCTACTCCTTGTGATGGTGGTGGAAGTTGTGGAGCAGTCTTGTGGGACTGAGCCCTTAATCTGTGACATCTGACTCTAACTCCAGGTAAATAGTGTCAGCATTGAATGGAATTATAGAACTTAATGGAGACTTACTCACTTTGTTTATAAGAGAAATTTCCCACATACACTTTGGTGACCCCAGATGAAGTATTTCATATTGAATATGTGAGAGTAAGACAAACACTTTGTTTTTTCATCAATACTTCCAGAGCCATAGGAAGGCTACTTGTGACGCAGGAGGCCTATGGACTATCCCTCTAGGCATCTAAGAGGGCTTCTCAGCAGCCGTGACACATGAGCAGGGTATTGCTGAAGATAGTATGGCTCTCTAGTTGAGACAGGGAGAGGACATCTGTCTCCCCCATCAGAAGAGCAGATGAACAAAGATCTTCCAAGACTCTCCAGGATATTGTTGTCAAAACCAAAATGGGGTTTCTGCCTAGGTGCATTACTCCCGGTACTAAGGTTCAAATATTGAGACAATGAGGATTGCCAAGGAAGAAAAGAATTTGTTAAATATTAAAGAAGTCTTGTCTGAAGAGGGAGACTGGAGAAATGGCTTCAAATCTGTCTACTGACTAACAACTAACCAGAGATCATAGGCTTTCTAAGCAGAGGCCACATGCCTTGGGGCAGTTTACAAAGCACTGCAATGCTTTGGGAGAAGGTAAGTCCTGGCATCAGGAAGTCTACCCTGGTGCTTTCAGAATCTCAACTCCTTAGTCTTTCTGAAAATCTGCCATTTCTGGGAAACAAATCAAAAGGTTAAGTAATTAGTTTAGGGAGAGAATTATAAAAAAATCACTTAGGGGTCACTGAAATTTGTTTATAGGGCTAGCACTCTCTTCCATGCCACTGTTTTAGAGAAGTCCCCTGAACCCCTTTACTAAAATGTAGATAATTCTTATCATTCTCCATCCTCTGCCCTGTTTTGCCTTTAACAGCATTTTTCTCTGCCTGTCATTGTATTTTGTCTTTAGCTTATCATGGTCAGTCTCCCCCACAGGAAGTTAAGCCCTGTGTTCACAAGGCTTTTCCCCTCAAGCTTCTCAGCAGACCGGAGAAGATCCCTTTGTTTTGAGTTAACTGCACAACTTTCACTTTGCTTAGAATTCCATCACCAATTGCCTACACACAAAAGTTCTTCAAAATCAGATGGAACACTCTTCAAAATTCATTTTTTTAAATCCATATGGGACTGTCTTGCCTGCCTTTAACCCTTCCGATCTTTCTTTCTTTGACTTCATGAACTGTCTCAATCATGAATCATTCCACCTCACCCTTGCCTGTCTAGGCCCTGCTCTATGTCTAGGCCCTGCCTTAGCCCTGAAAGCCTCCTTGAGATTTGGGGTAAAAAATGTCAAATGGGACCCACTAGCACAATTGATGTTTTTCTCCAGACTTGTTGAGCTACTTAGGTGCAGGCACTTAAGAGTTGAATGGTTAGGTTACCTGGGCATGATGCTGATGGCAGAAAGGGAAAAGGGCAAGGCTGTCAAGGGCATGTGCAATTTAGGCACAGAGATGGGTCTAGGAATCTACATGAGGACATGTGAGAATAGGGACAGACCATGGTTGGCTGTGGTAGACTGAATAATCTTCCAAAATACCCACATCCTAATCGCCAAAGCCTATAAATGTTCCCTTATATGGCAAAAGAGACTTTGCAGATGTAACTAAGGAACTATAGATAGGAGATCATCCTGGGTTATCTGGTTGACCCTACATGGAATCACATGGGGCCTTCTTAATAAGAGGGAAGAAAGAAGATGAAAAGAACAAGAAGAGGATATGGTGATAGTAGCAGAGATTACAGTGATACACTTTGAAGATGAAAAAAGGCTAGGAAACCTGGAATGTAGGTGCCTTCCAGAAGCTAAAAGAAAGAAGGAAATAGATTCTCCCCTAGACCCTCCAGAAGAGTTCAGCTTGGCCAACATCTTGACTTTAGCCCAGTGAGACTGATTTTGAATTTCTGACCACCAGAACTGTAAGAGAGTAAATTTGTATTGTTTTAAAACACCCTCCTCCCTACAAAAGAAAGAGTTTGGCCTTAAGTCTGTGTAAGAACTACCAGTTTCCAGGGTGTTCTCTAAGACAGAAAGATGCTCTAATACAATCATCACAGTTACCATCCTCAAAAGCGGCAGTACAGGGTCCCCATTGCCACTCCCACCACAGCAGCACCTAACATTTTACTGAGCGCTTAACTAAGCCAGGTTCCTCAATAAGTGCTTTACATGCATTGTGACTTTTATATTTACAATAACTAGTTAGTATGGAGAGACCTCAATGAACTAGAAGTCGACCTACCATTAAATTCAGCAATCCAACGACTGGGTATTTACCTAAAGGAAAAAAAAAGTCATTTTATAAAAAAGACACCTGCCCTCAAATATTTATGGAAATACAATTCACAAAAGACATGGAAACAGCCCAAGTACCCATCAATACATGAGTGGATTATAAAATGTGGTCTATGTATACCATGGAGTACTACTCAGCCATAAAAAATGATGAACTAATACCTCTTATATTAATCTGGATGGAACTTCTTCTAAGTGAAGTATCACAAGAATGAAAAAAACAAACATCACGTGTACTCACTATTAAATTGGAACTAATCAATCCACACGGTAGGTGCACAAATGGAAATAACACTCATCAGCAATCACATGGGGGGGGTGTGGGTAAATTCACACCTAACAGGTACATTGCTTACTATCTGGGTGATGGGAATACTTTGATTCAAATGATGGAAAAGCAATTTATGTAACCCAAATGTTTGTATCCCTGTAATGTTCTGAACTAAATTTTTTTTTAAGTTAAAATTTAAAATTAAAAACAAATCATGAAGAAAACTGGTCATCACAAATATAGAAAATAAATTTGTTAATATGCTCAGTTTTTCATACACATATATGAAATAGGAAATACACATGTTTCCTATTTGTTGGTGTCAGTTTGTATTAAACAGATTTTGAGCCTGGGAGGAAGGGAATGGGCAGACTAGTGGACATAATTCCTTAGAGTCTCCCTTTCTGATATCTGCTTCCCTCCTTGGGATTTGGGGTAGGGGAGCAGATAAATCCACCTAAGACAGAACCCTAAGTCCTAATTCATGGTTCTGGCAATGGTTCCCTAGAAGAGACCTCCTATAATAATAATAATAACCATGATTTTGCAAAGCTACAGTGCTTTGTAAATAGGATTTCTGATCTCCACAACTATCCTGCGTGACAGGAGGTATTTTTGTCATTTCAGAGATGAGGAAATTACATCTCACCTAGGTTAGATGACTTATCCAAGGCTACCTAGCTAGTTAGTAAATGGCTAATCCCAGATTAAAACCAAGGCTGATGCCATAGTCCATGTCATTTACAATTACTGGAGGAGGACACCACTAATACCCAAATGCCATAAACAGGGAGCATATCCTGAATTCTACTTAATGTCTAATGTTCAGATTTAAGTTCAGCATCTGCTCTTGTCCCGGTTTTATTTGGAGTTCATTGGATGCTGTGACTACCACACTTCAGATTTCTGCTGAGCCAGGCACTTAAACATTGGAATTCTGGCCTGAACACCTATATCATAGTTACCCTAATCTGGGGGTGGGTTTGTCTGACTGAATAAATTATCCTGTAATGTGGCAGTCAGCTTAAGGCATTATTAAAAATGTAAATACCCAAGGAAATAGAGTAAGCCATTCTCAATTTTAATTAAACAGGTTCTGTTCAATAATACTGAGAGCTGAGAGAGGGCCTTGCTGGGCAGTAGAAACAATGGGCTGCTCTGCGGCACAGGAGGGGCTGAGAGGCAGGAAGCTGGTGAGGAAGAGGCTCCCAGGACCATCGAGAACCCAGGTGAGTTAGGCTGAACGGAAGAGCACTGGGCCTGGAGTGTGAATGCCCAAATTTAACCCCACTCTCATCACTAATGGAAGGGGAGAGTCTGCTCGGGGAGTAGGATCAACACAGGGCCAGGACCCGCCACGTCTGCCTCTTCTGGGGAAAGCAGACTACCTGGTCACGGGTGATGGGCAGTAGGATGGCTGACCACAGGCCAGGCGGCACCAGTCACAGGAATTTTACCCAAAGAAGGAACTAGGAAACTAAATGGACCAGCCAGTGCCTCCATCAAGGGGAGTGAAGGCTAGACAGAGGGGAGAGACTTAGCAATGGCAGGAGCTGAATGGACCTCAGAGCGAACCAGTAAGCAGAAGCCAGAAGATGGACGCGGTTTTCTTCAAGTTATTAACCTAAAGAAGCTGAAATAGCAGGATCAGTAGACACAGAGACTGGGAGGAGTGGGGACCTAGCAAAGCATAGCCCTTGACCAGGAGGGAAGAGCTCTCTGCTGCCAGGGCCAAGGCAGAGCAGTTCAGACTCTTTGCTGTATCATCTGCAGAAACTAAAGAATGTTCCAGCAACCACAGTGCCTGGGTGTGTGGCTGCTGGGATTGTGTAGGCCAAGACCTCACCACGCATCCCAACAGTCCTCCACACACATGCAGGTACACACGTTCCTGCACGCCCATCCTGAGAAAGGGCACCAGAATGTGCCTCTGTTGCTTCCAACTCTAGCGCCTGGTTAACTTTGCATAAGGTTCTCTGAAACTATTTTCTAAAAGGAAGGACTTGGATTTCACAAGACATTCCCTAGGGTTCTGTCCAAATCTTGTCTTTAGAATTCCTTGAATCTAAGATGTGATGAGATTCAGATTGGATCGTGTTTTGTATTACAGTAACTTCCCCCATATTAAGGGAGAGAGCTTCTAAGAATTTAACCCTTCCTGGTTAGGAAAATCCAGCAACTATCACAACATACCACAACAAGTCACAAGACAGCAGGAGAGATGACAAGAAGGGCAGAGTGTGTGAGTTCAGGGAGCTAAGGGGGCTATGGAGTAGGAAGAAAGGGTCAAAGGAATTAGGCCGGAGACCAGGCAAGAAGCAGAGTGGGCAGAGCTGGCGGGACTGAATTAGGAGGAGCTGAGGTGTGCTGCTTTCGCACTGTCCCAGTCATGTTGAATGTATGCAGTGGGTCTGGTCCCTTTTCTCCAGATGATGTTGACACATGTCTGCTCAAATACATTAAATGCTCCCACGTTCGAATGACAAGCACACGTGTTGACTGGAATAGGACAGGGCACAGGGGCAGGACAAAGAAAGGCAGAGACATCGCATGAATTATCAGACCTGCCCCGTCCACAGGATAACACCCACAATCTCAGCTGTGTGCTTGACTGGCCAGCCTTCTCTCCCCATTCTTGCCTTCCCAGTACATGTTGTCTGAGCCAACCATACTAAATCTCATGGCAGGTTAGCTGTATTCATGTAATTTCTTGCCTTGGAGTGTTTGTGTATCCTCTTCTCTCCACTAGGAGAGTCTTGACTCACCCACCTGTGCAGTGAACTCCTATTCTTCCTTCAAGTCAGGAATCAAAATTCATATCCCCTCAACTAGAATCGATACCCTGACGGGGCAGGGCCTTTGCTGTCTTGTTTATGACTCCACCCCCAATGGCTAGAGCAGATTGGCACTCAGCCAGGTGGCAGCCAGTGCTTGTTGGGCGGCTGGCTGGCTGGTGTTAAAGGAAGAAATTATTTCTTCTGATACTTGGGAAAGAATAGTAAGTCAAACTTCACTCAGCGGGGCTATCGTGATAAGTATACAGGGGGGCTATGACGATGGAGTCTTGCAGTGTGCAGAGAGGTTGGGCTCTGTGTGACAAGGACAAGTGAGAGTTTATAGCCAAGGAGCAGAGTGCAGATCGGCAGATGGAAATTTCCTAAGAGGAAATCTGGCTAAAATGACATAATAGGAGTGTTGCTGAGGGCAGGCCAAGGTGGTCAGACTGCATGAGAGGATGGCGGAAGATGAGGAGCCTGATTAGGGACCACGAGTGATCGAATACTGAAGGGAGGAGGTCCAGTTGATATGACTTAGGGGATTCTTGTTAAAATTGGAAAATACAGAGGTGAACTCAGAAGCCCAAAAGTCAGGGCCTAGTTGAGAAAAGAATTCTGGGAGTCTGAGTAGATTTTGGCCATGGAGAGAATCTTTTTCAAGAGATGGTTGGATAGATGGATGCCTGGATGGATGAATGGATAGAAGAATGAACTTTCCCTTCATCCACGCAGTTACCTTTGGGTGCAGGTCTCTCCCTTTCTAGAGTGATTTTAGGACTAAAATCTTTAGTAGGCCTTATTCCAAAGAGACTAAAATCATTTAAAGAAAAGACAATCACGTGGTAGATAATCTCTTGAGACAGAGAATGCTAGGGGAGAGGAAAGAAAAAGGAGATCAGCTATTTGCAACCACAAAATTCCACCTAAAAAGGCTACATTCTATATAAAGACATTAAGTTTCCCATCAATGTCTTTATATAGTGATCAACAAAATGTCATGAAGGCTATCTGTAACAGTACGATCAAAACATTTCTGAATGTATATGAATCATGCCCTATGATTGCACCAATGTACAGAATTATGATTCAATAAAATTATAAAAAAAAAAAAAAGGCTACATTCTGTTAAACAAATGCGTTTTGATAGCCATGGATCTATCCATGGGCGGCTGGGTACTGGATACCTCCCCAGATAGCAAAGAGGATGATTGAAGGCAGGAGGGAGAGGGGAGGACGGGAGGAGAGGGGCAGGAATCGGGGTCTGTTCCGGGTGGGAGAATGTAGCAGTGGAAAGTCACTGTTAATAGTGAGGCTAAGTGACATTTTTGGATTGAAAACATTTTCCTTCCTGCAATATAAACCCTCCTCTGCCTCCCTTGTCTTTCGTGAGCTTTACATTACATGCTTGGAGAGAAAGGGCCCGACCTCCCCATGAGGCCTTTAAGGGAGGGCACTTTTGCAAAGTGATCAACTAACCTACAACTCCAGAGAAGCAAGACTTTGGATCAGAAAACACTGTGAGCTTCCTGAGAATACAGTCGTCTTAAGGCGGGCTTTGAACTCCAGTAGGGCACAACAAACACTCTTAGATCTTCAGAACCAGGGAAGGCTCTGCCCATGTCTAACTCATAGAAACTTCTGGAAAACCTTTGCTGAGAAAAAAACAGGGAAGGGAGAAATCATAGAAAAAAGGGAAAGATGTAAATACATATGTGTACCTATTTTCAGAACTGAGTTTGATTACTTAATACAAACATGGAAATAAAAATAGTATACTTCTAATAGTATACTTCTACTCAGAATTTTCACTCACAAACTATCTGCAGAGACAAAATTAAAATTTGGGGAAATTTGTCAATACCTCTCAGGCATCAGATGCTCTCCCCAAAGCATTTACATTGCCAAAGGGCAACTTTCTTACCCTAAAAGACCTGGAAATGAAGGAATCTTATGTGTATGGGAGAGGGGAGGGCAGGTTTTATGCACAGGAGGTCACCTTACTGGGTCCAGGGGTAAATTACAAAGACTCAAAATTGCCCTTTTCCCCTTGCCCATTATTGAACACAGGGAAAGCCCTAATAACTTCATATTCACCTCACACAGTATTTTTTACTATCTCTTCTTACCGTCTCTACTCTAATGGCTCTCATTTAGGATTCCAGAGCCTCCTCCACCTTATTCCCAATTTACCAGAATAGTTTCCTGACTAGACTAATAATTTGCCTTCTCTCAATCAATTTTCCATCCCATGGTTTACTAATCTTTAAATGCTGGTTTGATTTTGTGCTCACCTGCACACCACTGTCTGAAGAACTACAAACAGTCTTTGCCCACAGAGTGACCTTGGGGCTTATTCTTAAAATTGCAAACACCGGGGCTGCACCTGTGGCTCATCAAGTAGGGTGCCGGCCCCATATACCGAAGGTGGCCTTGGCTGAACTGCAAAACAGAAAAATAACCGGGCATTGTGGCGGGCACCTGTGGTCCCAGCTACTCAGGAGGTGGCAAGAGAATCGCCTAGGCCCAGGAGTTGGAGGTTGCTGTGAGCTGTGACGCCACAGCACTCTACCAAAGGAGATAAAGTGAGACTCTGTCTCTACAAAAAAAGAAGAAAAAATTGCAAACCCCATCTCCAATTCTCTGCCCCCTCAGGTGGATTTAGTCCTCCTTTCTCTTAGACAAAGTACTTTTTCTATTCTCCTCCTGTTAGAACTAATTGTTTATGGGTCTGTTTCCCTACAAGATTGTGACCCCCACTAGGACACACAGGACTTAGTTTCCTGCAGCTCTGTGGTTCGAGTCCAAAGCACGTACCCCATCACCATCTGTTCCATGAATGGTGGGTGTGAAACTAGTATCTTTAAAGTAATTATGAAACTACAGCATTCAAAGCTGCCTACAATCGGAAGTCAGACAATTGTGAAGTAGGCAAGAAGTAAGGATTTACACAATAAGGACACTGTAAAGTTTCAGTCTAATCCCTGTGACAAAGTAGCTGTGTTGGACAAACTCCCCGTGCTCCCCAGGCTGCAGGCACTTGTTAATGAGGGTTGGTGGCAATGCTTGCTGAGAAGTTGGCCCATAGAAAGTGAGCTGACCAAATAGATAGCTAATATGACAAGGTCGGTCCACTATGCCTCTCCACAATGTACTCCCACGGTTTCCCCTGGCCATGTGGCACACAGGTGGGAGAGGCAGGCTCCGACATCTGGTTGCCTTAGTTTCAAATCCTGGCTTGACCACTTGCTACCAGCGTGATCTTATACAGGTTACTTCACCTCTTTGTACTTCAGATGCTTTGTTATTAAATGAAAAAATAATACTACCCACTTCACAGAGTTGTTCGTGAAGATTAAGATGCTATACAGAGGGTGCCCCCCAAAATGCATATTTTAAGAAAGGAAAAAACTATTAAAATTGTAATAGTCACTACATACTGATAATGTTTATTACCTGTATATTGCATCTTGTATGTCTTGTAATTGTGGAAGTCAAGCGTGACTTCAGTGTTAGAATTTTAACAGCCACTGTAAACCCAGCCCATGTAAGTCGATATATACAGGGGCTACTGTGTGTTAATATTGGGCGCATATCTACTTCCCAAGCCAAGGGTACAGCAAACTAAATGTTATTATCTTCATTTTACAGATAACGCTAACCAGGCTTATAAAATTTAGCTACCTTGTCCAGGACCATAAAACCAGCCAGCAGCAGAACCAGGATATCCGTCTAAACCTACCTTGCTTCAGAGTCTACCGTCTTACCATTGTACCACACTGAAATACATGTAAGATCTCCTCCTCTTCTTTATTTAAATTGCTATAGCATTGCTTTTCCTTTTCTGTGGAGGTTTCAAATTATTCGTAATCATGTCTTGTCACCATTGTAAATCACTGCTTCTCAACTGATGCAATCCCCACCCCACTCCTGCCGGAACATTTGGCAATGTCTAGAGATATTTTTGCTCATTACAATTTAGGACAGTGGGGGAGAAAAGGTGGCATCGAATGGATAGAGACCAAGGATGCTATTAACATCCTGCTATACACAGGACAGCCCTTCAAAGGAAAGAGCGGTCCAGCCCCACGTGTGCAAGGTCCTGAGGTTGAGAAACCTGCTTATCAACAGCAGATCTCCCTGAGGGCGGGGACGACGGGCACTCGTGTTTGTCCCCTCTGCTGCAGTCCTCAGTATGCGCTGCCTTCACATCCACTGCGGAAGCTGACTCAATCACTTTCAAAATGTTTGACTTCGTTGGCTGAGACCTGGACATTTTTTAATTTTTTTAAAACTCCTGAGGTGATGGAAATGTTCTGAAATTGGATTGCAGCAATGCCCAGTTCTGTAAATTTACTAACAACCATTGAATGTGACGCTTAAAAGGGGTAAATTTTATGGTGTGCGACTTAAACCTCAACGAAGCTATTAAAGTGAAAAAAGGGAAAGAAAACCTCCCCAGGTCTCTTGTGTCCCTCTACCTGTGACAAGGGCTGTTCCTAAGGGTTTTCCATAGTGTTTGGTTCACAGATGCCGCTCAGCAAGTATTAACTGTATAAATTAAAATGTAACCAGATGGGTTTAAATGTGAAAAACAGCGGCCTCTTCATAATACCAAAAACATAATTACTTTAATTTCCTTTGAAGGCTAGAAGCTCTTGGTGAAAATTTGTATCACATCAAAAAGAGCAAAAAGTTCTTTGTCCCAAGAGCCTCAGCAGGTCAGGCATTTTGGAGCTGTCTGAATGATTGGCTTCCCAGGGACCATTATGATGTGGGGGCTGGGAGGGCATACATTGTATATTCCCAACAAGCAGGGCACTCTGCTTCCTGCTCACGGAAAAATAGGAAGCTGCTTTTTTCTCAGTGAATCTTAACAAAACAAGCTAGTTATACATCCATGAAATTATCCATTGTGACTTAAGGATTTGATATTAAATTTCATTCTCAACAGCCCCCTTAACCAAGTAGACTGTATTTTTCCCTTATTGGAAGCATCAGGTTAATGCTGACCTGTTTTTCTGGTTTGGCATATCATTACAGGCCTATGTCAAATCATGAAATAAATGAACCAGAGAAAGAATTTTTTCTGACAGGGAGTAAAGCCTTGCTATGTAGAAAAAAAGAAAAAAGACTACTTAAATTGCCCACTTCCCCTTGCAACATCAGAATAAGAAGAAGACTGCTTTACTCATGGAGGGTAAAGCAAAGGATCTGATTTCTACTTGCTAAGACCCCTTTTTAAAGACACAGTCAAATGTGTATAGCTTCTCTAAGGACAAAAATATTTCATTTGATTTTGTTTTACCTAAAGCAACTTTTTTCTGATGAGGATTTTCAGATTTTTGTTCATCTGTCTTGCTGCCACTGATAACCAGTGGAGGGTTTAAAATAAAATACAAGCTCCGTCAGTGTTCACCCTCTCATGGCACTGGGATGATACAGTCGGATTGCTAATTCTAATGAATATTCTTTTGAATTTGCTCTCTCAGAATGAAAGTACGCAGGTTGTTGGCTGGGGTAATGGCTCATGTCTGTAATCTTAGCACTCTGGGAGGCCATGGTGGGTGGATTGCTTAAGCTCAGGAGTTTGGGACCAGTCTGAGCAAGAGTGAGACTCCATCTCTAAGAAAAGTAGAAAAACTAGCCAGGTGTTCTGGAAGGTACCTGTAGTCTCAGCTACTGGGGAGGCTGAGGCAAGAGGAACACTTGAGCCCAGGAGTTTGAGGCTATTTGTGAGCTATGGTGCCATGGCACTCTACTCGGGGTGACAGAGTCAGACTCTGTCTCCAAAATTTAAAAAAGCACACAGGTTGAATTCATGGTATGTCTTCCTCTGTCCTTCTTTCTGATCAGTGGAGCTTTTCTCATTGCCTCTTATTGCTATGTGATGCTTACTTCTCAGCCTGATGATAACCACATCACTTGGTTATGAAGCTTCCTGAGATATACCCTATGGGAATGCTCATCTCCCCACTAAGATTTCTGGTCCCCACTGACCACGTGAGGCCAGGGGAGGCCTGGAGAAATGTCCTTGCTGTCTGAGCACTAACTCCACTGGATGGGCTGGGACTAGAAAGAGAACAAGACTCCCAGGTTACCCACTCACTCACAGAAGAATCTGAAGGGGGGAGCAATTCCATTCATTAAGCCTTAGGAAGCAGACTGGGATTTTCTTTTCCATGAACCTTATTTAATTATAGGGTGGTAGCAATGCAGGTTTTAGCAATGATTAGATGATACACATAGACCCTGTTCACGTCACTCAAACTCTCTGTACCTCAGTTTCCTCAGTTGTTAAACAAGGATAATAATAGTATGTATCTGGTAGGCTTAAATGTAAGTGGTCAATAAATGGGAGGCATTTTGTTATAAGGCAATATAGAAACAGATGTTTTGTCCACTAGAAAAAACCAATGTAGCATGTTTATGGCTCTGGAATGCTGCCCTCCGGAGAATCTAAAGGACGTAAAGCTTTTTCCTTCTATACCTGGGAAGACCCTGGAGTCACTTCTGGATGGAGCCACTAGTGATTCCCTGGGTCACAAAGACCAGAAAATGTTCCTCCAGGTGCTCTAGGCAGAACAAAGAAGAAGAAAATGTTGGGAGGAAAGAGGGAGCACATTGGAAAGCGTGTCCAGTGGCCTGTTGAGGTAGACGCTGTAAGGACTAAGGCGTGACTCCGTGGAAACACAAAAAGACTGGGCACCTTCCCTCGCAGGCAGATTGCTTGTCCAACAGTGACATTTTGCTCCACTTTCTGGTAGTAAACTTTTCCTGTACATTTGTCCAGACAGTTTATGCTTGACTGAGCTGTTTTCCTGGAGGCCTCTAGGAAGGATGGGAGCCCTCTAGTCGGGACATCCGCAAGGATTGGTGAAGCATCAGTTTTTCTAGGCCCTGGTGGGAGGAAGAGGGAGAAGCAGCAGAAGGTAAAGTCAGAAGAAGGAAAAGAAAGTTCTTGCCAAGTCCTTCCTGGTAAGAGAAAACTTACATCATAAAATAAGACTGCAGTCAAGATGGTAAGTTTTTGCATTGCACCTACATGTACTGGGAAACTTTCAAGAAAAGAAGTATGTAGGGACAAGGGGAGTCAAGGAACATGGAGGGGAAATAATGTGTGAATACTGATTTGAGTGCCTGCTCTAATTTTTTAATTCTCATAATTTAAATGCTAAATGTTATTCTTCTCATTTTACCCAGAAAATTGTGGCACAATGAGATTTAAAACCATGTTCAACCTTATGTAGCTAATAAGATTTTGAGTCTAGATTGTACCCAGGTTTGTCTATATCCAATACCCTGGCTCATCCCACTCTCTTGTAGACTTGAGATGAGATTGGAAGAATGGTTATGAATTGGACAGGTGGTGATAATAACGTGCAGGCAGGAGGGGAAAGGATCACACCTGTAATCCTGGTACTCTAGGAGGCCAAGTAGGGGTGGATTGCTCGAGCTCAGGAGTTCGAGACCAGACTGAGCAAGAGCAAGACCCTATCTTTACTAAAAATAGAAAAATTAGCTTGGTTTTGTAGTGAGCACCTGCAGTCCCAGCTACTTAGGAGGCTGAGTCAGGAGGATTGCTTGAACCCCGGAGTTTGAGGTTCCTTTGATCTAGGCTGATGCCATGGCACTTTAGCCTGGGCAACAGAGGGAGACTCTGTCTCAAAAAAAAAAAAAAATTATAACAACATGGGGCATTCCATCTTTTAGTTCAATAGAAGGAAGTATAGTTTGAAATAGTGGTCTCTAGGGGTACGTTGGAAATGGTCTCATTTCATTTTCATTCCTTTCAGGATTCTTATGCAGACATATATAAGGCATCCTAACGGCATTCTTTGCTCAGAAATTCTCCTGCCAATCTGTGGTGGCAAGATTTGGCTTAGGCAGCTATGTGGAGAAAATCCAACCCATTGCTGGAAAGTTTCAACCACCTCTCTATGGTTTTATGAGCAGATGGCACCATTCGGAAAATATTTTAAAATTTACAGATCTTGTCCAGAATTTTTTAGTTTCATTTTCTGTGTATAATTCATATGAGCCTTGACAGCTTGTCTTGTTGAAATACTTTCTTTTTAAACTCTTGCACTCCCAGTTGGTCTCTACCTAACTGAACCACTGGCCAATTAAAAAAAAATAAGTGGCCATTTTTATGATAGTAATTCATGTTTCATGTTTACAAAAGTAATTCAAACTATAATTTTTGTGGCACTTTTCCAAGTCTATCTTGAATGTTTCTCTGCTGTGTGCTACCCCTGTAAGGTAAGGGGAGCTAGCAATGGCTGGTTGCATTGCTAGTCATCGATATATGCGTCCTTTCACTGTATCATCATCCCTAATATTTGGGGGCCCTGGCACATAGAATCACATGGACACGATGAATCATATCCATGGTTTGTGCTCATTATTGACAGCCCTACCTGCACAGTCCTTTTTTAATCTAATTTTATACATTTTTCTTCACCTCCCACACCCAATGGCATTTGCCACTTCCTCTCCAGCCATACACACCCAAGTTCACATATTTGAGGCATGTAATTCCATCATCCCTACCTCCAGTCACAAATTTGTGTAACAATGAACATAAAGCATTACTTCATATTTCACATAAATTACGTTGTGTCAAGAATTTCATTTTTTTAATTTTTCCTACTCAATAGTATATTGGTGAAATCTCCTTATTGATATGTGTAGATCTAGTTCCTTCTTTTTGATGGATTTACTGTATTTAACAATATGCTCATAACACATTATGTTCACCCTTTCCCTATTGAGGAATGTGAAAAAACAATAACAATGCTTCTGGGAATCATTTTTCTTGCCTCTTTGCAAAATATTTTCTAAGCATGGGATTCCCTGAGTTACAGACTAAATGCATACTTAATTTTACAGTAAACCTCCAAATTGTTCTCCAAAAGATTATACTCTCGGCTCGGCACCTGTGGCTCAACGGGCTAAGACGCCAGCCACGTACACCTGAGCTGGCGAGTTCAAATCCAGCCCGGGCCCACCAAACAACAATGATGGATGCAACCAAAAAAAAAAAAAATGGCCGGGCATTGTAGTGGGTGCCTGTAGTCCCAGCTACTTGGGAGGCAAAGGCAAGAGACTCGCTTAAGCCCAGGAGTTGGAGGTTGCTGTGAGCTGTGATGCCATGGCACTCTCTCCAGGGTGACAGCTTGAGGCTCTGCCTCAAAAACAAAACAAAACAAAACAAAACAAAAGATTATACTCTCACAATAGTCTATAAGGCTTTTTGCTCTCCTGTTTTTTCACCAGCATTTGATAGCACATAACTCATTTTTTGCTAGTATTGAAAGAATAGTGTAATCCTACTTTAGTTATATTTTAAATAGCTAGTAATGAACCTAAGCCTCTCTTCATGAATTTATTAGCTACGAAGATTTCCACCTTCTATGAATTACTTATGCATGTCCATTGTCCATTTTTCTATTAGGTTGCTCATCATTTTCTTGCAGATTTACAGAAAGTCCTATCCATCCTAGATGGGTATTCATTAACAATATGCAATCTTTTACTGTCAATATACTTTGCAAATATTTTATCTCAATCTGTCACCTACTATTCACTAGGTAAATTTTTTTATATACAGCTCATTGTTGTACAAATTCATTTTAATGGAATAAAAAGTCAATAAAATTCTCCCTTAATGGTTTTAGAGTTTTGTCTAAAATAATCACTACCTTAGACTTCTATATGAGGAGTTCTAAGGACCCACTCTCCAGGAAACTCTATAATTGGTGAAAATTACATACAAACAACCATTTAAAGTCTCTAAATTTGCCGTAAGGGCATACAGCAAACAAAGAAACATTTATTCAAGAAAAGTAATAAATCAGTAAGAACACTGAAAATCTAGCACTTGAACCACCACCACTCTTTTCCTTGTCATTAATATCTCAGCACAAAGTCCAAAGCTCCTACCTGAGTGGGTAGCCAAGAAACCAAGCTCCTGCCCCATCAGCTCCCGTGAAGTAAAATAGTAAACCACCAAGAGAGGCAGATCATCGAAGTTCTTGTTCCCCACCCCCTCAGCTCCAAGTTGCTGAGGCTAAATTCTCAGCAAATGTGACCAAAGCATAGGAGCTCCTTTCCTCTGCCCATTTCAAAATTTTAGGAGCATGGGCTTGGCCCCAGATGCAGCAGGCTGAAAATAAGGGGCTCCGTGTTACTCATGGATTCCATGCTGGGAGCAGTAGGCCAAGAAGATCAGAGGCTCTCATCCCCATGACTGCCCTGCTGGTTAAGTGGAGATGTCACTCCAAAAATGTGCCACTGTTTCCTCCTCCATCTCCACTGCAGGAGCTCAGAGATATTATTCAGATGGAAAGCTACTCCATTTCTATTCTTTTTATAAGAATAGAAAGTTTGAAAGTTCTTTCTAAAGGAATTCACTTTATTTGAAACAAAAACAAGGAGAAATTCAAGCTTAATGTCACTCTCAAAAACAATCAAGATTTTGGTGGCAAGTGATTAAGAGGAGTTTGGTAGCTCCTGTTAGAGTAACAAGTTAAACAATATGTCAGCTAGCTAACCAAGAACAGCGGGGGTGGGGTGGGGGGAGCTAAGAAGCTTCTAGAATTAGAATAATAAAGAACATTTACAACATTTCAACAAAAAGAGAAACAACCCCATCTTAAAATGGGCACACATTTGAATAGACATTCCTTCAAAGAAGATAAGACAAATGGCCATAGAAATACAATGTGAGTAACACCCATCATTTAAAAAGTAAAAAGAAACCAGCAAAACTGATTTTAATAATATGTTTTACTTAACTTGGTGTATTTAAAATATGAATATTTTAATAGATGATTAATATAATGAAATTGTCCATAAGGTAGCCTATTTAATTTTATTTATGCTGAAGGAACTCAGGAAGTTTCACCCCAAAATATGACTTCCTGGTATAAACAATATTTTAAACTGAAAGCCATTCAAGGTCAGAAAACACTGGAAGAGGCTTTTCCTCTGTCATAAACTGGACTGACCTGATGGGAAGATCAAAGAGAACAATGACTCCCCCTCCTTCTTCCTGTTATCTCAATATATTACAGGAATGAAGGTCAAGAATGTAAGCAGATCTGGCCCACATCATTTAAGTCAATGGTTCTCAACCTTCCTAGTGCCATAACCCTTTAATACAGTTCCTCCTGTTGTGGTGACCCCCAACCATAAAATCATTTTCGTTGCTACATTTCATCATGGCATTAGGAAGGTTGAGAACCATGGACTTAAATAGCAACGAAAAGAATTTTATGGTTGGGGGTCACCACAACCTGAGGAACTGTGTTAAAGGGTTGCAGCATTAGGAAGGTTGGGAACCACTGATTTAAGTGATAAACACCTGTCTCCCAGGTTAAATTACAGGTCACTCTATTCCTCTCCCCATTCATTTGGTCTTTCCCAGCAACCTCCCTAACAACTGTTTATCAACCATCCTCCTCAGTTTTCCCCCTCCCCTCTACAAGGTGTAGGTAAAAATATCTGAACTCTATGAGAAAGTTGGGTTATCACTCTGTGATTTCTCCTTCTTCTGCATATAATAAATAAATAAATAAATCCTTTCTTTTATTAATGTGGCTTAATTGCGAGTTGATCTTACAGAGAAATTTCTGGGGAAAGGGCAAATTTCCCTCGCCTCTACAATCCTGAGATTTAAAATCTGCTGTATATTTTACATTACAACACATGCCAAATTGGCCTAGCCACATTTCAAGTATCCAATCACCATATGTGGCTAGTGGCTGCTCCATTAGACAGCATGGTTTTAGAGCAACCTATTGCTCACCCCTGGCATAACCCTTATCACTCAGAATACTTATTCTGGTTTGCTAGCTTGTCTCCCCTTAGACTACAAGCCCCCTGAAGACAGTGGCATCACCACTGTTATTCCCATGGCACCTATCATAGGACCTAGTGCACATATGCTTGCTGAATGTATTTGGATAGAAGGTAAGCATGCCAACATTATTTTCCTTGAAATGTTCGCCTTTGTGGTCTTCTACATCCCTGAGAAAAACTGAGACCTGCGAAACCTTTTTTATGAAAAAGTACCATAGGCACCTTCTCTTGCTAAAATTAATGTTAATCATTACTACTCTCAGTCATTTTCCATTTTTTATTAATATGTTGACACAAAATTCCTTGAAACAGGGTGGCTCCTGTGGCTCAAGGAGTAGGGCACTGACCCCATATACTGAGGGTGGTGGGTTCAAACCCAGCCCCAGCCAAAAAAAAAATTTCCTTTGAAGCTAATAGAATTTGTTTTACTTTCCCTCATTTAAAGGTGAGGAACAGAGGCTCCAAGATAAACAAACTGATCAATACTGATTAACGTTTTAAAAAGTGAGATTTCAGAGCAGAGGGGAGGTATTGAGGAAGCTCTTACATATAGCATTTGCCTATTTCCATGGTGTAAATACTCCCACCATAGGAAATTTCAAGCTACCCCTGAACATGAAGTGGAGAAGAGGTACACACACTTGGCCGTAGCTGCAGTGTGAGCCAACTGCAACACACTACTGTATGAGAAAGAGGATTTGTGGAAAGGAAGTGGCAACTGATTATTTTTCAGTACCTGCTAAATACTGGGTAATCTGCAAGGTGTTTCACTAACATTATCTTATTTAATCATGATAACAAACTTCGGAGGTAGATATTCATTATCCCTATTTTAAAGCTATGAAAAATAAGACTTAGATTAAGTAACAAGTCCAAAGTTACCTGCTAATGAATGGGACAATACCTTGGCTAAATTAATGGCTAATGCCCCCTCCTTCTCTTTTGCTTTTCTCCTCTTCTGTGCATATTTGGGTTCTCCATTCTTGGCCTTGGTAAAAATTCCTATTTTTCATAGCTTTAAAATGGGGATAATAACTGTGGTTATTATCACAGTTAATGTGGTTGATAACTGTGGTTCTATACTAGCTTCCTCCAGACTCTTCCCCAAGGGCAGGGTCACACCTGCTTCACACACCAATGATTTTTATAGCTCCACTTCCTATTCTAGGGAGCTTTATGTGTCTGGAAGCCTGGAGGAAGCTGGAGTGAGGGTACTCTCTACAAGAGCAAAAAGTGATTGTGTGTTTGCTCTGGCTCTAAGCAAGCTGGATCCCTAATCAGTGTCAGTATGCTCGTAAGAGATAGAATAAGACATCATCAGCTCTTGTGAGGATTTAAGGGGCTCCTTTAAGTAAAGACTAATGTGCCTAAAATGGTATCATTGTGCAGCCCTGACTTTTATGCATTTCACCACAATCAGTTTCCCTAATGTTGGTGATTAACCACGTATCGACTTGAGTATCACTTAACAACCTGCTCTCTCTGCATCAGAGCTGAGTATAAATCAAAGTTCCACTGTATCCACACTTAGAACCCAGGAGGGAATCTTGGTCCTAAGGATGGAAACCAGATTACACTGTAGTAATTCCACCTTGACTGGAGTGTCTACTCATTAGTCATCGGACTGGGCATTTCCTCTAAGCCATTCGTTTTGCTTCATTCTTCCTGAATCCTTATAAAATATATTAAAAAAAAAAAAAGAAGAAGAAGAATAGACATCATCATCTGGGTGCCTTCAGAGAGACGGGAACCATCAGTGTGACACAAATTTATACTCATTTGTAATTCATTTCTAATAACCTCATCTATAGCCAAGGGTAAGTTTACAAAGAAGATGCTTCAGTAGAAAAGCAAAACTAAGTAAAACAAAATTGATGGGTAGGCAAGGGATATTTTTTGGAAGGAAAATTCTATCTCCCTAGAATGTCAGAAACTCCGTAACTCTTACTAGTTAACATGGTACGATGTGGCATATAGTTTATATACATGTCTCTCATTTTTACAAAAATGCTGGGAGGGGCGGTGCCTGTGGCTCAAAGGAGGCTACATATGCCAGGGTCCTGGCTAGGAGTTTTGTATTATTATCCCTGTTTTAATCTTGGAAATAGGACTCAAATATGTAAGTAACTTGCAAAAAGACCCTCATCAGATAATTGGCAAAACTGGGATAAGAAACTGAGTTTTTGTTTTTGTTTTTGAGACAGAGTCTCACTTGGTCACCCTTGTTAGAGTGCAGTGGCATCATAGCTCACAGCAACCTCAAACTCTTGGGCTCAAGCCATCATGTTGCCTCAGCCTCCCAAGCAGCTAGGACTAAAAGTGCCCACCACAACACCCGGCTATTTTTAGAGATACAGTCTTGCTCTTGCTCAGACTAGTCTCAAACTCCTGAGCTCAAGCAATTCACCCACCTCGGCCTCCCAGAGTGCTGGGATTACAGGTGTGACTCAGGTCCACTTTACCCAGCCTGGACCTGAGTTTCCTTCACTTCCAGTCACATCACATCTCTACCAGACCTTACTGAAACTCAGCAGCCCCTCCTGGGCTCCTTTTCTGCCTTTTGTTTTGATTGTTCAATGTTTCCTTGCTTGGCTGGTCCATTTGATGTCAATCTCAGTCTGAACAAGTGGCACCTGGCATGTGGGCAGACAGATAATTAAGACAGATTCCACCTCTCCCATGTTCCCTTTCCTAAGACAAACAGCAGTAGTGGAGCCTGCTGACGTCAAAGTTCTAGTCCTGTGGGGGGTGTGGTGCTCACACACCCATTTCATAGATGAGCTGGACAAACAGAGGACTCAGGAATGAGCCAGACCTACTCAAAACAAATAAGGCGGAAAGAAAAGCTTAACACTGTGCCCTTACCTCATCATCAGTGTTTGTTCATAGGAATTACCTCTGACATAATGCTAATATTCCACAGCTTTATACCTACAGGTGTATTTCAAGACTTTTCTAGAGAGACAATATCCTGGGCCAGATGAGAGCTTTTTCCCTGGCCACACTTTTTAAGACCTAGCTAATGTGATTCAGTGCTCCCTTTCATGAAAAATGCATTATTCATCCAGGAAGGGAACTTCTGATATGTAGTTTTTTACAAAAAAAAAAAAAGCAAAATAGAACTGTAAAGAAGAGTAGCAAAGTGTGGCATAAAGTAACTTCCTACCTTTCTTCCTTCCTTCCCAGTGAAAGAAATATGCATGAAACACCCAGAGATTCAGGGTATGTACAATGCAGTTTCAAAGATGTGACACATAGGTGAAAAAGCCTGTGACATAAAGAATGGTGTGAAGGAAGAGTATGAGCTGTCCTCTGACATCTGTGTCAAGGACAGCCCTGTATTGTACTGAGGAGGCCAAAGATGCATGCTTTCATTCATCCTTAGTTACTGGGAAACATTTTTATTTTAGTCATCTTAGGAATGTGAGGTAATATGTGTTTCATTTATTCATTGAATCAACATATGTTTAATGAGCCCCTCGTCTGTGAAACAAATGCTACTCCAATCTGAGGATTCAGCAGACGTCAGGATACACAATCCTTGCCTGTATGGAGTTTATAGTCCAAACCTGAAAACGGATATTATTCAGTAACAACGGGAGTACTAAGTTTGCTAAAGAGAGCCATGTCTGATTTACTTGGGGTGGGGGCAGTGTAATCATTTTAGACATGGAAAACAGAGACTCTAGAATGTTGAGTCATAAACCTCAAAAACCAAATTGACCTACATTTGACCCAGATTGTCAGATTCCTGCATCGAATGCTGTGTCCAAATGTGGAGAAATCAGATTTAATTTGTATCATCTTAATTTACCACCTTGACCAGAAAAGTAACCTCCAAGATAAACGCTAGACTGCATTGTTGATTTCTCATGTTGGGCCAGGGTCCCATGGGCCTGCTCAGGGTTGCAGAGCAGAGCTGACATCGGTAGGTGAAGAGAATGGCACGTGTCACTTAGCCGGACTGTGGATCAAAACCGTGCTTGTCCCCCCCCACTTCCTATCTGGTAAGGTGTTTGCCCCCCACCTGCCACCCTCAGGTGCTCAGAAGTAGCGGGGTAAACAGAGTGCAACTAAAGAATGAAAACACTCCATCTTGCGTCTTCTGTTTTCAACTCCATCTTCATAACTATAGCCCCAGGTGAGCCTCCTCGTCCGACAGCTTGACTGGGTGAAGAACTTCATGGCAACTTACCAAGAAAAGTTGGCAAGGAAAGGGACTCAGAGTACAAACTCCGTCAGGCCTAGAATGCCCTTCTTCAATGCCTTTTCTCTCTAATCCGACTCTGGTCCACCTTTTAGGTCCCAGATTAAATATTTACTTGTAGACTTTCATTTCTGTTTTATTAAGCCTGTATTCATCTCTCTAAGATGCTGAAACACTGCTGTGTTTCAAGAAGGTGTAGAGATGCGACATAGCTGAGAGTCAAGACTAAGATTCATGTCCTAATTTTGCCACTTATCTGCTGAGAGTCTTTTTGCAAGTTATTTAAATGTCTAAAGCCTATTGCCATGATTAAAATGGAGATAATAAAAATAAAAATACAAAAAAATACAGTGAGTTCAGGAGAGTTCACTACTCTGTATATTCATTTATGATTTGGGCAGGGAAGTAAAAGTGGTCAAAATTGACTAGGAGTGGATTATTAGTGGATTTATTATGTAAAATTAGCCCCACCTAATCACTCCACCTCACTGCTGGGGAACAGCTCACCTCACAAGTAACAGCAAAAGCCATTGATAAATAGACTCTGGCATGAGACTGCCAGTGTACACTGGAAGAATAGAAGGTCAACAAAAGTGACAGAGTCAGAGTCTAAAGAGATTGACTGGAACTCCAGAGAATGATAAAATGCCCTCTGAAAGGCAATTT
Source organism: Arctocebus calabarensis (assembly GCA_963573935.1). NCBI lineage: Eukaryota > Metazoa > Chordata > Mammalia > Primates > Lorisidae > Arctocebus > Arctocebus calabarensis. The sequence goes on from CAUYON010035917.1 coordinate 32,177, forward strand.
ACTGTATAATTCCAACTACAGGATATTCTGGAAAAGGCAAAATTATGGAGACAGTAAAAAGATCAATGGTTTCCAGCCGGGTTTAAGGGAGAGCGAAGGAAAAAATCAGTGAAGGACAGAAAACTCCTAAGGCAATGAAAATACCCTGTATAATCCTATTATGATGGATACACATCATTGTACACTTATCCAATACATAAAGTACATAAGAAGGAACTCTAATGTAAACTATGGGCTTTGGGTCATAATGATGTGTCCATGCAGGTTTATCAGTTAGAACAAAGGTAAGGAGAGGCTGTGCATGTGAGGAGCAAGGGGTATAAGGGAAATCTCAATTTCACTCTGATTCTGCTCTTTAAAAACTTAAGTATTGACTGGGCCTGGTGGCTCACACCTGTAATCCTAGCACTCTGGGAGACAGAGGTAGGTGGATTTCTTGAGCTCAGGAGTTCAAGACCAGCCTGAGCAAGAGTGAGATCCTGTATCTACTAAAAATTAAAAAAAAAAAAAAAAAACTAGCCAGGTTTAGCAAGGTGGCCACTACCTGTGAACCATGTTCGAAGGCCTTCAAAACCCAGCATACCTCTGTAACCAAACTTCTAACTAGTCCTGTAAGCCCTGAATAACAAATTGGATGAAATAAAAAAGTTGATCTGGTAAAAATATTTATCCATTGATGAAAGGAAATTCAGAAAGTAAAACAAAAATAGAAAGCAAAACTCTTACCTTAGGGAAAACACATCACTTAAATTATGGAGAAAATATGCAGAAGAAACACAGGAATAAGTGTCAGTCTTGAACTCCAAATCTGGTAAAAAAAGAATATACAATTAAGAAAGAACACAATTCAATTAATGAACCAACATGAACTGGGAGCTGATTATATGCCAGTTTCTGTTCTAGGCACTGAGCATAAAACAAGGGACTTAGACAAGGTCTTTGCCTTTGTGGGTCTTATAGTCTACTGGGGAGACAGAGGCAAAACACAAAGCATCCAATAAACATATAAAGTCAGGTGCTACAAGGAAAAAGAAAGCAGGGTAAAGGAATATGACTGGTTAGGGCAAAATAACACCTATTTTATATAAAGAAGTCAAGAAAGGCAAGGAATATTTTGATCAGAGCCCTGAAGTACAGTGTGAGAATATCTGAGGGAGGAGGGTTCTAAGGTACATAAGACAAAGTAGCAGGATTGGCATTTCAAGGACTGGAAACAGGAGAGAAGAAAAGGAGTAGGGAGAATGTGGGAGGAAGCCAAACTCCGCGGTCATTTGGGGTGTGGTGCTGCAGGAATTCTCCCGAAGATGATCACACACCAAGAGCCTCATACATTCCGATCTTCGTTTCCTTATACTTCCCTCCAATTCCTTCCCAAGACACTGTTTTACCACTCAATCTGAAAGCCAGAGAACAGCTGTTAAAAGCCATGGCCATCGCCGACCATTAATGAAGTTAATTATAGGAGCGCTACTGGAGCGTTTAGTTTTGAAATACGAATTACTATCCTCCTCCACTTATCTCCAAACGCAGTACTGGTAGGCAGCGGAAGGCACTGACCTTTGTGAACTTTACTTCTGAATTAGTAGTTAGCTGTATCCTTATAATTTGTTTATTTGGGTTTTTAGATAATAATCATGGTGATATAGGATGTCCCCAAATGAAGTTTCAGAAAGTCTAGTTACCATGTCCAACGACACCCACCAGGACTGGGAAAAGGAGATCTCGTGACAGGATCCTGGTTCCCCTCAGGGCTTACGGACAACTCTGCACACATTGTCACGAGCCATGAGGACCTAAACAGACCTCACTGCGGGAGAAGCTGGCAATGGGAACCCGTTAGGAAATGCTCGCTCCTAAAAACATTCCCTTAAAAGAAGATTTGAGAAAAGCACCTAAGGGTAAATTTTTTTTCTCTCTGAGTGAACGTCTACTCTCTCAGACCCTCTGGTATAATAACTATTTTATAATATCCCTTTTAGGTACCTTGAAATAAAATCCATGGATGATGCAGCCTCTCCAGTGTTTGTGAAATGCAGATAAGTTTTAGAGCCAGATAATTATAAACAGGTTTCTCACCAAGGTGAATGTCCTCAGGGACATAGACAGGTTGGGGAGAACTCTGCAAAGTTGTGTAGAACATGGGACAATTCTAGTGTCCTACACACTGCAAGGCAATGAGCATCCCAGCCCCTGTGCAGTCTGCTAGTAGTACCCTCAATCATTGCAGTCTCCAAGTCCCTAAGACACCCACCCAGATGGCAGATGGTGTTACGTTTCACATCAAACTTCTTCCCTTTTTTTTTGGATAATGTTCACACAGGTGTATGGATATATAAAAATCCACAGAATTGTGCACTCAATTTGTATGTGTTACTAGATATAAGTTATATCTTTTTTGTTGTTGGGGATTCATTGAGGGTACAAGAAACCATGCTACACTGATTGCATTTGTTGGGTAAAGTCCCTCTTACAATCGTGTTTTGCCCCCAAACAAACTTCTTTCCTTTTGAACATTAGCTCACCTAAGCTATGTAAGATGTGAGAAAGCTGGGCTATTTGTCTGTAACAATATATACTATATTTACTAGATGTATTAGTACTATTCTTTTCTACTATTCCATATTAGAAATCTAGGTTTTGGGGAAATCTTAGGGAATGCTAATGATTAATAGCTAAGATAACATATACTTCCCCACTCCTCTTTTTTTTAATTAAATCATAGCTGTGTACATTAATGCAATCATGGGGTACAATGTGCTGGTTTTATATACAATTTGAAATATTTTCACCAAACAGGTTGACATAGCCTTCGCGGCATTTTCTTAGTTATTGTGTTAAGACATTTGTATTCTACATTTTGTAAATTTCTTGTAAGATGCGCCGTGTGATCCCACCAATCACCCTCCCTCCACCTGTCCTCCCCCCTTCCCTCCCCTTCCTATCCCCTTTCCTCATATAGAACTGGGTTAGAATTGGGTTATAGCTTTCAAAGGGTTGAGTACATTGGATACTTTTTCTTCCATTCTTGAGATACTTTGCTAAGAAGAATATGTTCCAGCTCCATCCATGAACATAACTCTTTTTTATGTTAATCACTTTGGCAGAGGTCTTTTAAAATGCAGCATACATTTCCACCTCTCTTATGCAAATGTTTTAATCTGTTTAGTCTTATGAGTTACTGAAACACACTTCAGGAGGTGTAGAAATTTATTGGTCATAAAGAGGATAAATAAGTCTTCTCCAACTTACCAGGCAAACATCTGCCCTGGGACGTTTACCCTGACTGTCCTGCTGTTTGCAAGGCTCCTACATGAGCTAGCCATGTCACTGACTCCCTGATTTCCTTCTAATCTTTGCGGCCTGACTCTCTCCTCCCCACTGTCACACCCTCACAAACCCACTCCCTCTTACACTGCTCTATTTTATACGTTATTTTTGCATAGCACTTATTACCTCTTAGCATCCTAATTCCCTTATAAATTATCTCTATTGTTTTTTGTGTATCTAGCCTACCCTCTGCTATAATAGGAGCTCCCCTAGGGGAGAACGTCTAGGTTTGCTGTGTTCACTTATTCCAGCACTTAGAACACAGCCTGGAAAATAGGAAGCACTCAAAAAATATTAGTTGGATTGAATGAATGAACGGCATCCTCCCTGTAACATAAAAGATAAATTTTTGTGGTTAAATAGCAGATACAATCTTCTATTGTAGGGTCATGAAATTGGGGTCTGTATCATGTGGATAAATAAGGACTAAAGAAGGTCATTTAACTTGATTAAGACTACTGTATTTTTTTTTTTGAGACAGTCACACTATGTAGCTCTGGGTAGAGTGCTGTGACATCACAGCTCATAACAATCTCAAACTCTTGGGCTAAAGTGATTCTCTTGCCTCAGCCTCCCAGGTAGCTGGTACTACAGGCACCCAGCTATTTTTTGGTTGTAGTTGTCATTGTTGTTTGGCAAGCCCAGGCTGGGCTCGAACCCCCCAGCTCTAGTGCATGTGGCTGGTGTTCTAGCCTCTGAGCTATAGGTGTTGAGCCCTTTTCACTTTCTTTTTTTATTTTGAGACAGAGCCTCAAGTTGTTGCCCTGGGTAGAGTGCTGTGTCATCATAGCTCACAGCAACCTTCAATTCCCGGGCCCAAGCAATTTTTCTGCCTCAGCCTCCCAAGTAGCTGGGACCACAGGTGCTACCATAACGCCCGGCTATTTCCTGGCTGCAGCCGTCATTATTGTCCTGCAGGACCAGGCTGGATTCGAACCCACCAGCTCTTGTGTATGTGACTGGCACCTCAGCTGCTTGAGCTACAGGTGCCAAGCCAAGGCTACTGTATTTTTTATAAGGCTTATTCTGTAGACAGTATAGTGAGTAAGTTTGAAGGGATTACAGAGACACCATTAGCTTTGGTGTGTCCTGTAAACACCCCCAGGTTAATCCTCCTTAAGCATAGATCTGAAAAAGTGGTATTTATTTAATATGTGAATTTTCCCAGGGAGAGAAAGAAGAGAGAATAGAGGGAAGGGTGGAGGTGAGAACCTTGGAAAATTCCTGCCTTTCAAGGGGCTAGAGGATGAGGAGTCAGTGAAACAGTAACTGAGAAACAACTAAGATGTGGGATGAAAAACAAGTTAGGTTCATAAATTCCAAGGGTGGAGTTTTCAAGAAGGAGGCCGTGGTCACACATGGAATTCAAATTTCTCAGGAATGTGGAGGAGTTATTTAGGAATTGGTAGATAAGGCTTGGCGCCTATGGCTCAGCGGGCTAGGGCACCAGCCATGTAAACCTGAACTGGTGGGTTCGAATCCAGCCTGGGCCCGCCAACCAACAATGACAGCTGCAAGCCAAACAAAAATAGCCGGGCATTGTGGCGGGCACCTGTAGTCCCAGCTACTTGGAAGGCAGAGGCAGGAGACTCGCTTGAGCCCAGGAATTGGAGGTTGCTGCGAGCTGTAATGCCACGACACTCTACCCAGGGTGACAACTTGAGGCTCTGTCTCAAAAAAAAAAAAAAAGGAATTGGTAGATGACAATGACAAAGCTGGAAAAAGAAGGTGATGATCTGACATCAACAATTCCCTGACATTTCAAGGGAAGAAAGAGGATAGAGCACACCAAGATAGGCGTTAGTGCAAAAATAATCCGGAAATAGCACTGGAGAATAACAAAACTAACCTGTTTTCTAGACTCAAAGGTCTAGGGAAGAAGAATAAAGAACAAATTACTATTTGAAAGAGTTATAAAATATGGGTAATAAGGTCTCAGATGATACAAAGACATAAAATGGAAAAAAATCAATAGAAACAGGTCAGGTTAAAGCGTAAAGAAAAGTATTGCCAGTAGAATGATAATGGCAAAAATTACAGTGCAACTAGATAATATTCACTCAATAATCTTTGCATCAAATTAACCTAACCTAACCTTACTGTGTGTCATTTAATACATATATGCCAGCGGGGAACATTTAGAATATACGTTATCAACAGCCAGTCTGCTTATCTTTCTATTATCAAGGTTAATTAAATATTTCAAGTCATCTTTTATTATTGTATGATTTCCCAAATTTCAGACAATTTCACACCACCATCACAATTTTTGTCACAGTTATCGTCTTGGGACAGTTTCCCAAAGCAGACTTTGCTTTGGCAGTGGTGAGGGGGTTGTTTGTTTTTTAAGATACTCTTACTCTGTTGTGTGAGTTAGAGTGGCTAAGGCCTCAGCCTAGCTCACAGCAACCTCAAACTCCTGGGCTTAAGCAATCCTCCTGCCTTTGCCTCTCAAGTAGCCAGAACTACAAGGCCCCTGCCACCATGCCCAGCTAATTTTTTCTTTTTTTAGTACAGATGGGGGTCTCACTCTTTTTCAGGCTGGTCTCCCACTCCTGACCCCAAGAGGCCCTCTCTTCTTGGCCTCCCAAAGTGCCAGGGTTACAGGTGTGAGCCACAGCATCTGGCCTCCAAACGAGTAGACTTTGAAAGAGGTGCATGTAGTTTATTTGGTAGGTGATCCCAGGAATCTCCAGAGAGAAATTAAGAAATAAGGAAAAGACAGAAAGAAGTCTGAGATAGGTCAATGAACAAGTTATTAACATGGGCAACTGGAACTCATCCCTACTAACAATTTCATGGTATAGAAGACCATGTCTTGGACTTGTCCCACTGCAGGAGAAAGACAATGGGGACTGTCTGCCAACTTCCATTGATTATTAGTTATGGATTTCAATAACATCTCCAGTGAAAACAGCCTACCACTGACCAGGTGCAATGGCTCATGCCTGTATCCTAGCACTTTCGGAGGCCAAGGTGGGAAGATCACTTGAGCTCAGGAGTTGCAGACCCGTCTAAGCAGGAGTAAGACCCCACCTCTACTAAAAATAGAAAATTAGCCAGACATGTGGCACATGCCTATAGTCCCAGCCACTCAGGCAGCTGAGTAGGAGGATCATTTGAGCCTAGGAGTTTGAGGTTGCAGTGAGTTAGGATGATGCCACTGAATTCTAGTCAGGGTGAAAGAGCAATACCTTGGCTAAAAAAAAAAAATGTATATATATATATACACACACACATTTATATAGTGTCTGACATACATAATGATGAATTGTATATAATAATTGTAAATAACAATGTATGCTATAAATGTATAATAATAATGTATAGGCTATAATTTATGTAGATATCACACTATACATGAATTGTATAATAACAATATTTATCATACATTTTATAATTAAATGTATATTTTAAAACATACATAGAGATAAAATGTATAACAACAGCAGTACAAAGAATAGGTGGGAGATATGGAAGCATAATCTTTAAGATTCTTACTCTGCACCTGAAATAGTGTAATATTTGCAGAAATATTGCAGTAGTTTAAAAATGTTTGTTTTTAAATCTTTCTTTGTTGTTGTTGTTGTTTTTGTAGAGACAGAGTCTCATATTATCACCCTCAGTAGAGTGCCGTGGCGTCACACAGCTCACAGGAACCTCCAACCTGGGCTTAAGCGATTCTCTTGACTCAGCCTCCCAAGTAGCTGGGACTAAAGGTGCCCACCACAACGACCGGTTATTTTTCTGTTTTGCCATTTTTTTGTTCAGCCAAGGCCAGGTTTGAACCGGCCACCTTTGGTATATGGGGCCTGTGCCCTATGCCATGAGCCACACGAGCTGCCCTATTTTAAATCTTAAAGCACTAACTAAAACAAGGAGACACAAGAAGCCAGAGTGAAAATAAAATGGAATACTAAAAAAAGAATGTTAACAAAAATAAGATTTAAAACAAAGAGAGAAAACTAAATGGAACAAAAACAGATGAGAAAAACAAATAGTAACATAATGAACATAAACTCAATTATATCAATAATCACATTTAATAAAACGTGCCTATGGGTCAAAGGAGTAGGGCACCAGCCCCATATGCCAGAGGTGGCAGGTTCAAACCCAGCCCCAGACAAAAACTGCAAAAATTAATTAATTAATTAATTAATTAATTAATTAAATGGCATAACTCTCAATGAGAAACAGAGAAAAGTCAGAAATTTTTTAAATTAAGCTATAATTAAGTATTATCTGTGAGAAACTTTAAATATAAAGACACATATAGGTTAAAAGAAGATAGAAAAAGATATTCCTTGCACATATTAATCAAAAGAAAAATAGAGTGGCTATATTGCTATCAGAAAAAATGTTTCAGAGCAAAAAATATCACTAAAAATAAAGAAGTTCATTTCATAAGAAAGGAATGGGTCAATGTATTGAGAAGACATACAATTCTAAATATGCATGCAGCTAATAACATACGAAGAAAAATTGGAAGAGCAGAAAAGAAAAGAGCTAAATAAATCCATGATAATAGTTGGAGATTTCAGTAATTGATAGAACAAATAGAAAGAATATTAATAAGGATATGGAAGACTTGAATAACACCACCAACAAAATTGACCAATTTATGTTCTATACAATAATACAGAATACACATTCTTTATGACTATGGATATGGAGATAGACTATACTGTGAATCATAAATCATATCTCTACAAATTTAAAAGGGCTGAAATCAGACAAAGTATTTTCTTTGGCCATTATAAAATGAAATTAGAAATTAATAACAGAATAATACCTGCAAATTTTCTAAGTATTTAGAAATTAACAAACTTCTAAACAAGTATGGATCAGAATATACGCCACAGTGGAAATTAAGATTTTAAAGTGAATCAAAAATAAAACAACATATCAAAAATTGTGGGATACAGCTAACCTAATGGTTAGAGAAAACAATTAATATTGAAGGCCTGTATTTGAAATAAAGATCTTCGATTCGTTATCTAAGCTTACACTTAAGAGACTAGATGTAAAATAGCAAATACCTGCCCCCCTCAAAAAAGCAGAAGTGAAACAATAAAGATAAGACTGGAATCAATGAAATAGACACCAGAATAGTGGAGAAAAATCAATGAGACGGAAAGATAGCTCTTTGAGAATTTCAATAAAATTGATAAACTCCAAGCCTGACTGATCAGAAATAAAAGAAAGATATAAATCATTAATATAGAGAAAATCAGAGGGAACAAATACATATCCTACAGATTTTAAAAGGATAACAAAGGAACTATTATATGCAACTTTATGGCAATATGTCTCACAGCTTTATTAAAATGGAAGAATACTCTAGAAGATACAAACTACCAATCTTCCCTCAAGAATAGATGATTTAGGGCAGTACCTGTGGCTCGAAGGAGTAGGGCACTGGCCCCATATGCTGGAGGTGGTGGGTTCAAACCCAGCCCCGGCCAGAAACTGCAAAAAACAAAAAAAAATAGATGATTTCAATAGCCCTACATTAAAGAAATTACAAAGGTTCTTACCACAAAAAAAAAAGATATTTGAGGTGATGAATCTGTTAATTAGCTTGATTTTATTGTTCTACATTATATTCATAAATCATAACATCACTTTGTACACCATAAAGTACACAATTATAATTTGTCAATTTATAAAAAAAAAGAAGAAATTATATTTGCACTTAAAAACTTTCCTACAGGGCATTGCCTGTGGCTAATCAAGTAGGGTGCCGGCCCCATATACCAAAGGTGGCAGTTCAAACCTGGCTTTGGCTGAATGGCAAAACAGAAAAATAGCTGGGCATTGTGGCGGGCACCTGTAGTCCTAGCTACTTGGGAGGCTGAGGCTAGAGAATCACCTAAGCCCAGGAGTTGGAAGTTGCTGTGAGCTGTGTGACATTATGGCACTCTACTGAGGGCGAAAAAGTGAGACTCTATCACTACAAAAAAAAAAAAAACTTGCCTACAAAGAAATGCCTAGGTTGAGGTGTCTTTACTTGTGAACTCTACCAAATATTTAAGGAAGAAATTATAATAATGCTATATAAACTCTTCCAAGAAATGGAGGAAAGAATACACTTCCCAACTTATTCCATGAGGCTAGCAATTTCCTAATACAAAAATAAGATATAGATTTTGAAAGAAAACTACAGACCAATGTTTCTCCTAAACAAGATGCAAAAATCCTTGACAAAAATCCTTGACAAATACAACAATGCAAGAAAAGGATAATACACTATGATCAAATGGAATTTGCCCAGGAATGCAAGGTTGGTTTGCCATTGAAAAGCAATGAATATAATGTATCACATTAGCATACTAAAAAAGAAAAACTACACCATTATACCAAGAGATATAAACATTTGATAAATTCAACACCATTTAAAACAAAAACTGTTGGCGTACTAGAAATAGAAACTTCAGCCAATATCTTACAGAAGGGTGAAAGCTGATTGCTTTCCACGTAAGATCAGGAATAAGGTAAGGATATCCTCTCTCACTGCTTTTATTCAACATTATCCTGAAAGTTCTAAACAGTACCATAAAGCAAGAAAAAGCAATGAGAGATATGAGCTAAATGATAATGGGAAAGTTACTAATCTCTCTGAATTTCGCTTATTTAAAATAACAATATATAATGTCTACCTCATGGAATTGTTGTGAGGATTAACAGAGATGGAAATACTGAGCCCATATAAACAGTTGATAAATATTAGCTATTAGAGTTTTTGAATAAAAAAAGGAGAAAGTGAGCTGATATGGTGCTCTTTATTCATTCTTTCAAACAACATTAAATTTATCCCAGGTCCTAAACTAGGCACTGAAGATGCTAGTATGAGCAAAAATGTGGTTACAGCCTTTATTGAGATTATAAACCATCAAGTGAAAAATACAGTTTAAGAATTAATTGCAAAGCAAAAAATAGAGAAATGGAATTAGATCAAATGAAAAAGCTTCTACACAACAAAAGAAATGGTCGACATGGTGAAGGGGAATCTACAGAATGGAAGAAAATATTTGTAAGGCATACAACAGATAAGAGTTCAATATTCAAAATATATAAGAAGCCCAAATAAATCAGTAGTAAGAAAACAAGTAACCTGATCAAAAAATGAGCAAAACATCTGAATACAAGACATTTCTCAAAAGAAGGCACTCAAATGACCAATAGTTATTCTATAAATTCTCAAAATTACTAGTCACCAGGAAAATGCAAATTAAAACCACAAAGAGCTATCCCCTCACATTAGTTAGAATGGCTGATATAAAAAAAAAAAAAAGATAACAAGCATTGGCCAGGATGTGGGGGAAAGGGGATGCTTACACACTGTCTGTGGGAATGCAAATTGGTACAGCCATTTCGGAAAACAGTATGGAGGTTTCTCAAAAAACAGAAGATAGAACTACCACATGATCCAGCAATCCCACTACTGAGTATCTATCCAAAGGAAATGAAATCAGTATGTTGAAAAGACATCTGCACTCTCATGTTCATCACGGCATTATTTAGGATAGCCAAGGTAAGGAATTAATCTTGGCGTTCATCAATTAATGAATGGATAAACAAAATGTGTTGTATATACACAATGGAATACTATTCAGCCCTAAACAAGAAGGAAATCCTGTCTTTGTAACAACGTGAATGAACCTGGAGGACACTGTCTTAAGTGAAATAAGCCAGGCACAGAAAGACAACTCTCACATGACTTCACTTATATGTGAAATCTCAAAAACGTGACCTCATAAAAGTAGGGAGTAACAGGATGGTTACCAGAGGCTCAGGTGGGAAGATGTAAAGGCAATGGGGAGGTATTGGTAAAAGGACACAAAATTTAAATTACATAGGAGAAATAAATTCAACAGATCTATTGTACAACATAGTGATTAACAGACATGGTGATTGTGAAACACCAAGCTCATATTAATAGTTGATAAATACTAGCTACTAGAATTTTTGAGTAAAAAAAGAAAGCAAGCAGATATAGTGCTTTTAGTCATTCTTTCAAACAACATTAAATATATCCCAGGCCCTGAACTAGGTCCTGGAGATGCAAGTATGAGCAAAAATGTGGTTACATTTATTGTATCCTTGAAAATTCCTAAGAGAGTAGATTTTAAATACTCTCAACACACACACACACAAAAGATATATGAGGCAATGTACATGTTAATTAGCTTGACTTACACATTCCAAAATGTACACATACATCAAAACTACATGCTGTATATAACTAATATATACAATTTTTATTAGCCAATTAAATAAAGTTTTTAAAAGAATTAATTACAATCATGTTTTTTGCAAATAATAAAGTGGAAAATAAAAAATATTTAAGAAGAGAAAATAAAAAATATTAAAAGTCTATTCATGTATTGTGAAGATTTTTCTACATGCATGGGAAATTCTGAAACAGGCCCTTAAAGCTAAAATTTTGGAACATTATGAATATGCACACAAAGCATTGATGTGATATAATAAAGTTTCACAGATATTGTTGCCTTCCAATATGCATCGTCTCATTCTGTGACGGCTGCTGTATAAAATAACTATAGACCGAGTAGCTGATAAACAACACAATTTTTTTTCTTACAGTTCTAGAGGCTAGCCAGTCCAATATCAGTTTGCCAGGACAGTTAGGTTCTGACAAGGGCCTGCTGACCTGTAACTACACATGCCAGAAGGGACTACATAGCTCTCCAGGGTCTCTTTTATAAAGGCACTAATTCCATTCATGGGAGCTCCATGCTCATGACCTAACCGCCTCCTGAAGGGCCACTTCCCAGTGCCACAGCCTTGGCTGTTAGAATTTCTCCATATGAATCAGGAGAGAGCAAACGTTCAGACCATAGCATCCATTCTTTTATCTATTTTTTTTTTATTATTCTTTTATTTTGTTTTGTTTTGTTTTGGGCCAGAGCAGGGTTTGAACCCCCACCTCAGGCATATGGGGCCAGCGCCCTACTCCTTTGAGCCACAGGCGCCACCCTGTTTTTTTTTTTAATAGTGATAGAAACCCTCACATTATTTGGAGTTACCTCTCTCTAGACTTATTAGAAAGAGCAATTAATTTTTAACTTTTTAAAATAACTATGATTTGGGGTCTTCTTTGTGTACAGATGAACTGACGCATACCACAGTGCACGCTGCGATGACACACCTCTGGTGTCCCTCCTCAGGACTGATGAACTTACTCCACTAGCAGCGGGGAGTGCTGTCCACAGGCAGTCCTCAGCTTTCAGCTGTCTTAGGTACCTGCCTTCTGCTGAAGCCAGCTGCCTCATGCCAGGCCATGCTCTATCTCTAGGACAATCTACATCCAGTTACTGATTGCCCGGCAATATTAAGGTCTGGCTCCATTGCTCAAGCAGGGAATAACTGAAGGGCCATTTCAATTTCAGAACTCTTTCTGGGGTTAGTTCAGGCGTTGAGTGAAACTACATCATCACCTAACATCTGCTTAATCCTCCTCCTTTCCTTTCCCTTCCAAATTGTTGTTCCCAAAAGCACTCCCTAATTAACTTCCTGCACACCAGTCTTCCTCAGGTCTTTGTCTTAGGAAATGCAACTTACAACACTGGACATAAAGGTCTTTTTGAGCACAAAAATTAATAAGTAGCATTAGAATGGAAAGAATATGAACCAAACCGATTTCTCGCATGCTTCTGTTGAAAACAATAATAGATCTTAGGCAGAAATTTCCCCACTGCAACTAATGAAACAATCACGTATGCTGAAAAAATACATATTTACCATATAATGGACACTAGTGGTTTTCAACCGAAGATTTTTCCACCCTTCTTGGGACCTATGGAAATTTTTAAGGGCTTTTTGGGCGGATTACTACGACTGGCTGGTGCTACTGGCATTTAGGGTTAAGGCCCAGGGATGTTAAGAATCCAGGCAGTGACTCTTGCAGAAGAGGATGCAAAGAGTTGTGAGACGTAGTCTCCTCTCTACCCCCTTACTGAGCTTATTTTCTAATCATAGGAAAAGAAAAAATACTGAATATGGAAAATATTATCAATGGTTGGTAAGAACATCTACTGATAGCCAAACAGTTTGTGTATACAGTAAATGCAAAAATAGTTCAAACGGTAAAAAATCACAATGCATAGGGTGCACAGGAAGAGCTGCAAGATTCCAAAAATTCATCGAAGAATGAACTTGATGAGTTTTACTCTGAGAATTTTGTGTCCCAAAACTTCTGACAAATTATACGTAACTCTGCTGCTAAGCAGTGAAGGCTAGATTTAAGCTGAGCGTTATCCAGTTCCAATGCCCGTCCTTGTTCTTTCTACTCCCCCCTGCTGCCTTTATTCATGCTATTTTACTCTCTAAAACTCCCATGTTCTCTGACCAGTAACCCTGCCTCTCTTCCCTTCCCAAATTAAGAGCATTAAATCTTTAGAGCATACCCTATTCATTTCTCCGAGCTACTGCAGGTGATACCAGAGGTGAGCACTGCCCACAACAGATTGGCAGGAACAGATCCTTGGTAGGTGCTGCCTGTATGATCTCAGTAGTCCCTGTTCCTGTGGATACCACGGTGCTGGGAGGGTGGTCACTTGGGAAGCTCTTCTTCACTGGTAGAAAGGAAGGTTACTCTGGCTTCTCTAGATTCAAGCTTCCTACATTGTTATCCACCTAAATTTAAGAAAAAAATGAGTGGCTAGAAAAACAGGAAAAGACCAAAGATGTCTGTGAGTGGGCGTGTAGCATACCATCATTGCTGTATTTTTAGGTTTTTAATTTAACGCCAGAAAGGTTATTTCCTCTTGAGGTATGTCACTTAAACTGAAGGTCCCTTGACACCAGGGAAGGAGTCATGGTTTGGTTAAGCCCCTAGAGAAACAGGAATCTTTTGCCATGAAAGTGGTTTGCTTGATTTGGAAATTTTGGCATAAATAAAACAAAACAGAACTGCATATAAAAATAGCTAACTTGATCAAGTACTATCAAACTATACTAAGTCTGTTAGCAGAGGTTTTAAGGATAGAAACAAAAAATTGGCCTTTTTCTCATTTATTCTGACTAAATTTTTATAATCCCAAAATATTTTGCCTGGCCCGCTTTTATCCTCATATTCCAAAGAGAAACACTTAACTCTTTGTTCTTAAACACATTTTGACTCGATTCTCATGGTCTTGTCTGTTACAGTGTTTTAGTTTGTTTTGTGAAGTAAAGACCCAGATTGTTTAATAGGACAATCCAATTTGTTTGTTTGGGTTTTTTATTGTTGTTGTTTTGAGACAGGGTATCACTCTACTGCCCACGCTAGACTTGAACTCCTGGGCTCAAGAGACCCTCCCACCTCGGTCCTCTGAGTAGCTGAGACTACAGGCAGAACCCACCACACTAGCAAGACTCAGGTTCCCATTATTTTTTTGTTTTGTTTTGTTTTGACAGGGTCTCCCTTTATTGACTGGGCTAGAGTACAATGGCATCATGCTAGCACAAAGGTTTTTTTTTTTGGTTTTTGTTTTTTTCTTTTTTGCAGTTTTTGGCGGGGGCGGGGTTTGAACCCGCCACCTCTGGTATATGGGGCCTGTGCCCTACTCCTTTGAGCCACAGGCTCCGCCCATAGTGCAACGGTTGTGTAGAGCAAAGGAGAAGAGCTGGACCTCCCTTCTTAGCCAGTAATAGATGTAGTGGGATAAAGTGCCTCTTTTCACAAGCCTGTACCTTAACCCGTTCTTTCTTTTCCTTCACACGGCGGAAGCTAAAGAGCTGACAGACACATGGGGTGCCCTCCGATCCAGCCCCGTGAAGTACAGTCACTCGTGCTTCCAATTTGTGGATTTACCATGTGCCACTTGTCAAAGAATCCAACAGCTCCCCTTGCCTTCAGTTTCTAGAAGCCATTAAGAGTTCATTGATCATATAAATACTATATTTTTCTTTGTTGACAAGATTAGTCCTAACAGCCTGCTCTCATGTATCAATAGATATATTTACTGTGGTGGAGAACTTGCCCCCAGGGACATATTCAAGCTAACAGTAAGACACAGCCTTTTATAATGCCCTTGAAGTAAAACCTAACAGAGTGTTTTCGTTTAAAAAGGGGGCGGGCACGGTGCCTGTGGCTCAAAGGAGTCGGGCACCAGACCCATATACCGGAGGTGGTGGGTTCGAACCCAGCCCCGGCCAAAAACTGCAAAAAAAAAAAAAAAGTAAGATGTTAGGGTTTTCTCATGTCTTGCTACCAGCTAGTTATGTGGTAGAACTGTTTTGGATCTTAAATCTGCATTCATATCCGAGTATTACTCAGTATTTCTGTAGATTCCTGGAGTTAATTTTACCACCATCCACCCATATGTGCTTCCAGGTTACAGAGTGTTTAGCTCCTTTAGCAGTTTCCCATAAATGGCATAAGTTGACACCCAAGCATTTTGTGAGTCTAGTAACTGCCTGAGAGGCCCCGGGAGGAACTAAGGAACAGTCTATCATTTCACAGGCCTTTCCTTAACCACCACCCATCTCTCCGTCTCTTCTGCCCCGGCCCAGGCAGTCGGAACACTTTCTCCTTGTTATCTATGGAATAGTTGTCCTTCATTCAGATTCCAGAAGCTTGTCTTCCTCTTGGGAGTGGCTTTAACAAACGCCTTGTCAACAACGGGAGATCCCTCCCATAAGGACACCTGTAGAGGCTGCCATTATTCTCCCTGTCCTTTTGGGAAAATGAAGAAAAGCTTGAGAAAGGGAATCAGAAGAGATAGGGCCAACGGTCGAACAATTGGGAGGGAGTAAGAATCATCTGAAAATTGGACTCCTCTCAGAAATGACAGGCAGTGAGTTCAGTGAGAGATGACTGTTTTAGTCTGGGCACCCAGACAGGCACCTGACCCAAACCAGTTTAAGGGGGAAAGGGAATGCATTGGTTCTGTCACCTGGAAGGGATACTGGGAAAACTCACGTGCCTAAAAGGTGAGCTGCAGAAACCAGGCCTCTGGGCCTGCAGAGGGACCTCACGACACTGGTTCTCCGTCTCTGACCCTCATCGCCCATGGTCTGGCTTTCATGCCAACAGATCTGCTTCATGTGGGCAAGAAGGTGACTGAGGCTGTGGAAGCCCTGGCCTCGGGCCCACACACAAGGATGATGACTTCTTTTCCATGGGCTGCTATATAAAGTTCCAATAAGACTCTGATTGGCCCCGCTTGGACCATGCACATGAAGGGAGAGGAGGCAAGAAAAAAAGTGAACAGTCACACAAGGAGCAGGAGTGATGTTACCTGAAGAAAGAAGCAGGGTGGAAAAGTGATAAACAAACAAAACCATCTACAGCTATCGTCAGCCAACAAGATCCCACGAGGTATGCCAAAGAAGGGTAAGGAAAGGAGGCATGTGCCAAAACCTCTCAGGAGTCACAGCTCTCCCTGGCCAGAAGGATGACAATGGCAGAAAATCTGAAAAGTTGATTTGGCATCTTTTGTGTTGCCCATGAAGACATGGTCACAGAATTGTCAGGTAAAGTCCTGAGCAGCCAATGCCAGGCTGGGGATTTTACAGTGGGAAACAATCCACTGAGGCTACAGACAGTCCAGAAACCGGTCTTTTCCAGTGCAAAAGACTTAGGGACCTTTACAATCCCCTGTGCTGTTGCTGTGAGGCCAAGTATAGCTCAGAGGTCAGAGGAAGGAAGAGTGACACAGGAAAGAGCTTACAAATGACACCCCTTCCTAGGTAGGCTGTTTGCAGAGCAAAGGGAGAAGGCAGGAATAATCTAACATTTTAGCAGTTCACGAATCTCCGCAGGTGCTATAGGTCAGAACTAAATATAGTTAATGGACTCCACTTTAAATTTCAGTTTCAACTAATCCAGATGGAGAGATTCAGGCTTAGCTATAAATAATACTGAAATTTTCTGATAAGAGAAACAAAGAAACATGGTATGGGGCAAAGGACAATGTAAGACACCAAAGACAGAGATAAGCAAATTATGAAATTCAAAAGAGACATGGCACTTGGTTTAGAAGGACAGAGAGAGGTGAGTTGTCTTGGCCTATTTCAACTACATTAATAAACAAAGGCACTCAACAGGTAATATTTTGAATGAATGAGTACTCTTTATGCTTGGCTTCTCATCATCATACCTCCTTCCTTCATTCCCCTTTTTTTCATTTTTCAATTTTCTGTGAGTTGGTAAAGTGTTTTCATTTTTTAAATGTGTTTCTTTTTGCTTTTATTTTATTTATTTATTTTGCCGTTTTTGGCCGGGGCTGGGTTTGAACCCGCCACCTCCAGTATATGGGGCCGGCACCCTACTCCTTTGAGCCATAGGCACTGCCTCTTTTTGCTTTTAAAATATTATTACACAAGTAAAACATGATATAGTTTCATTGTAAATGATTTTTGAAATTCAGAAGTACAGTAAAATGTTAACCCACACCCCTTTAGCGCACACCCTCTAACATATACATCAACACATACACCCCCAAACCTTGCTTCTCTCTGCAGAAGCTAGTAATAATTTAAGGGATATTCTCTTAAAATGTTCGATTCATTTATGTTCATGTTTTGAACAGCCTCCCAAATAGCCAGGATTTTAGACCACCTTGCCTGTCAGAATTTCATACTCTTAACTTCTCTTTTGCAATTTGTTCTTCCCTCAAAATTATGACTTACAGGTCCTTTTATATATGATATGATTTTTTTTAATTTTTATTAAATCATAATTGTGTACATTAGTGCAATCATGGGGCTCAATGTGCTGACTTCATATACAATCTGAAATATTTTCATCAAACTGTTTAACATAGCCTTCATGGCATTTTCATAATCACTATATGTAGACAGTGGTATTCTGCATTTAGTAAGTTCCACCTGTACCCTTCTAAGATGCACCATAGGTGTGATCCCACCATATGATATGATTTTTAATGTCTGGTAAAGTCCATCATCTATATAACTAGCTCTTTATTGATGAATAATTCCTATTTTTGCTATTACTATTTCTCCTCTTCCAACTCAACTGTGCTGGTCTGGTAGGTTCCCAGCTTGGTATTCCACATTGAAAGGTGATATAAAGTTAAGGTAGAGCCTTAAGACTATCATATATAATTCAGTCTCTCTTACCAAGTAGGGTAGGAGAAAAATTAAGAGCTGAAATGCCAACTGGCAAAACAGTATTTCCATCTGACTCATCTCTGGAACATGCTTTCTTCCATAACTAAGCAAAAGAGGTGGTAATCATAGGATGATACTGGTTTAAGTATCAAGATTTTTGAATTTTAATAAAAACCAGGACCTTAGCATTTAAATGGCATTGCTTATTTCAGTATTTATTTACTTTTATCCTGAGTACAAAATCAATTTCTAAGAAAATTTAGAAAACACAGTAATGGAGAAGAAAAAAATCAGCCCGAAAGAAGCACTGTTGGCATTGTCATCACTGTTAATATTTCTTTTCTCCTTTACTGATGCAATAATGAAATTAGGATATAGTGTAAAACAGATTTGTACCCTATTCCTTTTAAATTAAACATTTTACATTTACTGTGAATATATTCCATGTCCTAAATAGTCTTTTGAAAATCAGCTTTTAGTGGTCATTTAGTTCTTAGCCTTACATAGTAAAACCTACAAACTGCCTAGATGGACTTAGAAGCCACACTTTCCATCTTCAAAGAGGTTGAGCATTTCCAGCCTCCCGCTACTTAGTCAACGGTCTCCAGAAAGTCTAGTGCAAATATTGTATGATTTTTTGTGAGTTCTCAGGGACTAAGCATAAAAATATAAAGTACAAACATTTGTACTTTATACATTTTCAAAATATCTGTTGAAATCAAATATGTTCATTCTCTGATCCAGCAATTCCTTTTTTAGGACTATATGACTTTTTAAAAATCCTTTCACACGTACACAGAGAAAAAGATTCAAAGATGCTCATTCTAACCTTTCTTAAAATATTAATAGTAAAAGATTGCAGATAACCAAAGTACTCATCAGTTGGAGAATGAATGGTATAGTCCTGTGATAGGCTACTCTAGAGCCATAGAGAGAAATGTGACAGAGCTATTTAGATCATCGTGAAAAGATGTCAAAAGCAAAGAGCTGAATAAAATAGCAAAATGGGCTTGGTGCCTGTAGCTCAAGCGGCTAAGGCGCCAGCCACATACACCAGAGGTGGCTGGTTCGAATCCAGCCAGGACCTGCCAAGCAACAATGACAACTGCAACCAAAAAATAGCCGGGCATTGTGGTGGGCGCCTGTTGTCCCAGCTACCTGGGAGGCTGAGGCAAGAGAACCACTTAAGCCCAGGAGTTGGAGGTTGCTATGGGCTGTGATGCCATGGCACTCTATCCAGGATGACAGCTTGAGGCTCTGTCTCAAAAAAAAAAAAATAGCAAAATGTAGGATGGTGCCTTCAGTTCCTTTATGAGCACATCTGTTTCACAGATGCATAAGAATATCTATGTACAGAATAAAAGATGCACAGCAAATTCATGGAAACTCTTGTCTCTGAGAACAGTAATTGAACAAGGGAAATTTTCATTTTCTCTGTAGGTTTTTAGTGTCATGTTTTTATTTTTTTTATTTTTTTATTGAATCATAACTGTGTACATTAGTTCACTCATGGAGTACAGTGTGCAGGCTTCATATACAATCTAAGATAATTTCATCCACCTATTCGACATAACATTCGTGAGATTTTCTCATTTACTGTGTGAAAACGTTTGTGCTCTGCATTTAGTAGTTTTCTCCTAACCCTTCAAAGATGGACCTCAAGTGTGATCTCACCCTTTATCCTCTTTCCCCCCACCCAGTGCCATGTTTTTAAAAAGAGATTCAACAAATTAAATGTTCACTAAGAATTTAATCTGGTAGTTACATGGCCGTGTTTGTATTATGTGTATTCTCTGTATTTCTAATTTCTCTTGTATTTTTCTCAAAAAAGGTAAGTCAATAATAAAAATAATAAATCCTTTAAGCCAATGAATTTATAATAAGTATTATGTTATACAAATGGATTCTTATTTTGCAGTAGTTACATTCTATAAAGTTGCAGTGAACACGTAATTAGCAAATACTGGACAATTACTGGGAGGGAAAATACAGAGTTAGGTTCCTGTGAGCCTTTGGCCACAGCATCGTCAGGAGCTGGTCAACATAACACCTTGTTTTTATGTGAGTTCCTGTTTAAAACACCTTGTTCAGTTAACATTAAACTCACGGTCAACAGCACCAGAACCCATGCCTGAAGAAAGCTTATCTAATGCACATATTTTCTCTGTAAATTGTGTGCTTGGGAACATTTCAAACAGAAAATCACCAACAAAAAGCACAAAAGTGTGAAAAATGTGGCTCTGTATAGACCTCAAAAGGGTGCTTGTTTTTAGTACAAGAGCTAGAACGAGAAGGCAGAGCGTCGCTTTGCTCAACCTCAGCGGGGACTGTGGGTGTTGGGAAACTCAAAGTTTTCACCACTTCATGCATGTCTGCAAATAACCATGCAAACATGATGCATATCGATTTGGGGGTTACAAATAAATTTTAACAAGTATGCTGATTCATATATACATAGTATGTGAATAATGAGGACAGACTATTTACACTTATGTAAATCAGTGACATAAATTAGAAATGACACCAAGGTCTTTAAAAAACTTATTTCTTATCACCCAAGGACTTGGGGTAACCATTCAAGTGACAGGCATTTCAATCCTGCTGAGACTTGTTTGCCTCGTGGTGTGTAGCTGACCATGATCACTCAAAGGTCCATGAGTGACTGGCACCCTCCCAGTCCCATGGATCTCCCTTTGATTTCAACACAAAATTCAACTATGCTTTTTTGTTTTCAGTAAATTATTTTCTTTTTTTCTGGGAATAATCTCTGAATTTTAAGTTGTAGCAAGAGCCACATGTGTTTCTCTATAATAGGTTTACTTCATCCCTATGTAAAGGAGAATAAATTTTAGGAAAATTATTATTAAAATGGGACATTGAAGAAAAGAGTTAGCAAACTGCAATCAAACTTTAAAAGCTTTGAGATGGCTAAGTACCTGTAGCTTAAGCGGCTATGGCGCCGGCCACATACACCAGAACTGGCAGGTTCGAATCCAGCCTGGGCCCGCCAAACAACAATGACAACTACAACCAAAAACTAGCCGAGTGTTGTGGTGAGTGACTGTGGTCCCAGCTACTTGGGAGGCTGAGGCAAGAGAATTGCTTAAGCCCACAAGTTGGAGGTTGCTGTACCCAGAGCGACAGCTTGAAGCTTTGTCTCAAAAAAAATAAATAAATACGCTTGGCGCCTGTGGCTCAAGCAGCTATGGTGCCAGCCACGTACACCTAAGCTGGCAGGATGGAATCCAGCCCTGGCCACCAAACAACAATGACAGCTGTGACCAAAAAAATGGCCGGGTGTTGTGGTGGGCACCTGTAGTCCCAGCTACTTGAGAGACGGAGGCAGGGGACTCGCTTGAGCCCAGGAATTGGAGGTTGCTGTGAGCTGTGATGCCACAGCACTCTATCCAGGGTGACAGCTTAAGGCTCTGTTTCAATAAATAAATAAATAAAAATAAAAGCTTTGAGATTTGATATTTAATATTTTCAAGTGTAGCCATCAAAGATGGCGTTTACCCCCACCCATTTCGGTCAGGAATGTGAACTAAGATTTGTAATTTGGAAAAGCCAACTGTAGTCTCACAGACTGGGCGCCTCCTATAAACACGTCCCCCCAAAATAACAAAATTTAAATTTTACATTTTCTGAAATTTTGTAAAATTGTAGAAATTGTATGTACAGACATGATCTTTTAAGGACAAATTTTTAATGATCTTAATCATGCTAGATATGAATACCTCACTTTCTTTCTTTTTTATGATAAGAAAAAAGGATTTTATTCTCAAGTCCTAAATCATGTCCAGATAAAATTGCAGGAAAATGCCCTAGCTCCAAGGACCTTGTAGACAGTCTCCTAGAAATTCATTGGTATGAAAAGGATGAATATTGCATGTGGTGAAAGCAATTGCTTTGGTGGAGTCCCGGAAGATTTTAATGCATAAACATAAGCCCGTGGTGTTTGGAAATCACAATAGCCAATATAAATAAATCACATGTAAAGCAGTAACTTGAAAAAAACACAAAAGGAAGATAGAAAAATGAAAGAAGCTCCCTCTACCAAAATGTTGCTCAAATAATGATAGGAGAGATGAGGAGATAAATAATAGATTAGATGTTTTTAAGAGGTCTTAGTAACAATTTAGCTATATCGTTTTAAAGTTCTGAATTTTTATCACAGTTTATTCTTACACAAGCCATGTAGATTGTTTGCCTGACATTTGAATTAAAACACACACACACACACACATACAGTTTTCAAGCCAGCTCTTTTTTAAATCTCCTCTCAGGAAGCCTTGAGAAATAGAAAATGACATTAATTATTGGGTGACTTAAGCTACGGGGACGACGCTTACCTTTTTGTTTTTTGTTGCAGCCATATTTCTGGGGTCATTTCAAGGTCATCCTTGAATTCAGTGGCATCAATGCAGTTCAATATGCAAAATCTCAAATGCCACATGCAAGATGCAATCAAATGAACTGACTGCCTTCGGCAGCAACATCAAGAAACCGAAAAACATGGTAACAATCTCGCTCTTAAAACGTGTTTCCAAAGCAGGATCGTGACCCCGTTTTGTAGTTTGGGAGAGAAGCAGGAGGCTGGGAATCTGAATACAGGAAGATGAACATCCAAAGAAACTGAGAAAACCACACTAACTTTTGATTCTCAGGAGAACAGACCAGCTGAGATTTCAGTCCTTACTTCTCCCCTCCTTATTCACTTCCTTCTTTGCACTTTGCAAATCCCTTCTTTTGAGAGTCTCATTCAAGCTTTTTAAATTTTTTTCATATAAAGTACCAGGAAGGTCCCCCCCTTTGAATCCCAGAATAATTAATCAAGTGGAGAAAAGAAAAGGATGCAGTTCTTTCCAAAGTGTTATGGAAAACCAGCATAATTCACCATACCATGTGAGAAAAAAAAAAGAGATTTGGTAAACTAAACGCCTTGTATTAAGAAGTGAGTTGGCCCATTTTCAAAATATCATTTTAATATCACCTGCATCCATCACCTCTGGGGCTGATCCTTCTTCCCTTTCACTGACACAGAGTTGCCAGGTGAGAACTGGTTTGTAAACAATCGATCCTGAAGAACCAATGCAAAAGAGCAAACAGCTACCACGCTGATACAAGGAAGGAAAGGTCAGATGTAGAGAAGCCCCACAGGCAGACTGCTTTCCTTTCCCTGTGAGTTCCTTAGCTCTAAAGCTTGGTTTTATTAACCCAGTTTCAGTCCAATTACCTTTTTAATTGTTCAGACTCAATCTCGGCAAGGATACCTAAAAGCTTTAATTTCTTTCTAAAATTGCCTCATTTTTTAAGACGGTATTAACAGCTCAGTGCTTTTAAAAGGTCTGCATGAACGTCACATGCCTCTCTTGAAATGGCCCTAATCTTACAACCATCCAGGCCAGCATAAACCGAGGACAAGGACTGACCAAGTGCCCCTGATGACGTGAAAGGCCACAGCACAGCTGCTGGGCATGCACCTGCCACGGTCATGCTTTGCATTTGGGAAGAATGCTTAGCATCTTTAGTGCCTACTTTCATTGACTAGATTTTTTTTTTTTTTTTTTTTGTAGAGACAGAGTCTCACTTTATCGCCCTGGGTAGAGTGCCGTGGCGTCACACTGCTCACAGCAACCTCCAGCTCTTGGGCTTAAGCGATTCTCTTGCCTCAGCCTCCCGAGTAGCT
>CAUYON010035918.1:0-17068 GCA_963573935.1 Arctocebus calabarensis
TTTTTTTTTTTTTTTTTTGAGACAGAGCCTCAAGCTATTACCCTGGATAGAGTGCTGTAGCATCACAGCTCACAGCAACCTCCAATTCCTGGGCTCAAGCGAATCTCCTGCCTCTGCCTCCCAAGTAGCTGGGACTACAGGTGCCCGCCACAACGCCCGGCCATTTTTTTGGTTGCAGCCGTCATTGTTGTTTGGCGGGCCCAGGCTGGATTCGAACCTGCCAGCTCAGTGTACGTGGCTGGCGCCTTAGCCCCTTGAGCCACAGGTGCCGAGCCGGTTCTCCCACTTCTTGACAGTAGGGAAGATACCCTATCGTTAGAGTATTCTTAGCAGCCTTCGCTCATTTTTGAAGTCCTCATCTTGTTTTACTAATGAATAGTGATCCAGGGTTACATGATAAATGTGATTAAGTTAATGACTATTTTGGTTTCTTGACATTTCTTTCCTCAAGAACTGTTTGGATACAAAGAGTTGTTTAGTTTCAGTCTAAGTCTTTGCTTCAGGGAAATAACGAACTGGTCTTTTAGATGAGAGCTGATCTTTTTGACAATTTCACTTTTTTTTTTTTTTTTGAGGCAGAGCCTCAAGCTATCGCTCTGGATACAGTGCCATGGCGTCACAGCTCACTGCAACCTCAAACTCCTGAGCTTAAGCGATTCTCTTGCCTCAGCCTCCCAAGTAGCTGGGACTACAGGCGCCTGCCACAATGCCCAGCTATTTTGTTTTTGTTTTTTTTTTTTTGGTTGTAGTTGTTACTGTTTGGCAGGCGCGGGCCAGATTTGAACCCGCCAGCTCCGGTGTATGTGGCTGGTGCCTTAGCTGCTTGTGCTACTGTTGCCACCTTGACAATTTCATTTCTTAAAATTTACAAATTAGCATTCTGGTCTGCTTTTTAAAAATCTTGATTTAACTGAAACTTCATATTGATTTGGTTGAAATAAAGATGGTTTGATAGGTAGTGTTTGTATTTAGAATTTTTGTAGGAGTCTGTTTCGAAGGGAGGAAGACTGGAGATCTGCAGAAATCCATTTTATTGCTTGGGGTGCCCCTTGAGTGGGTGGGTCCCATTAGGTGGGACAGGTTTGGGGATGGGAATGAAAGGACTTCTTCATGTGTGAAGGAAAACATGGGGCTGAGGGGAGTCAGAAGCAGAGAAGGGCTGGATAACTATGAGAAACTATGACAGACTATAACTGATTTCTCTGTGTATCCTAGATAGGAGAAAATAGTTGGCTGTTACTTTGACCCTAAGGTAGAGAATATGTATGCCCGAACCTGGATGTTTTGCAGGTTTAATGCATTTTGTTCTTCCCAGCAAAGGTGCTCCTGTTCTCTCTCTCTCTCTCTCTCTCTCTCTCTCTCTCTCTCTCTCTCTCTCTGTGTATATATATATATGTGTGTGTGTGTGTGTGTGTGTGTGTGTGTGTGTGTGTATATATGTATGTATATATAATATACATACATACATATGTATATATATTTTATACATACATTTACATGTATATGTGTGTGTGTATATATGTGTGTGTGTGTGTGTGTGTATATATATATATATTTTTTTTTTTTTTTTTTTTTTGAGACAGAGTCCATTCTGTTGCCCAGGCTAGACTGCCATGGTGTTCGGCCTCACTTACAGAAACCTCAAACTCCTCCTGGGTTCAAGGGTTCAAGCTATCCTTCTGCCTTAGCCCTCCCAAGTGCTGGGACTACAGGTGCCCATCACAACATCCAGCTAATTTTTCTATTTTGGGTAGAGATGGGGGTCTCACTGTTCCTCAGGCTGATCTCAAACTCCTGAGCTCAAGGGATCCTCCTGCCTCAGCTTCCCAGAGTGCTAGGACTATATTCTCAATCTTATAAATTGCCCTGTCTACCCTGACTTGTAGGTTAGGAAACTATAAGTAAATCTTTATGTCTTTGTTGTGTCTTATTTATTTATTTATTTTTTCATTTCTTACTGCATTTGATCACCAAATCTTGTTCATCTTAGGTCAGAATTGTTCTTCCCTTTATTTCTCTTGGCCCTGTTATTTGCAGGATAAAATCCAAACTCTAAATTTTGGGAGGCCAAGACCTATTCTGTCTGAGTTCAACCTACCTTTTCTAGTTGCTACACCATTTGCCATACATATGTACATTCAACATACACATGCATGCTACACAGAACTTCTGCCTGGAAGTTTATCAGGTACCTACACAACTCCAAACCTTGGTTTGGAAAGCCCTTCTTTACTGCTTTTCCTGGAAAACAGTTTCCTGTGTAACATTTCTCACATGTCAGGTACTTGGTGAAATCATTCTGGCTCCCATGCAGGTTGAGTTGATTATCAGTGATATGTGTCCTAATAAAATTTGGGAATCTTGACAGCACTTACCACGTTTAGTTATAATTTAACTCTCTCCTTTTTTTTGCAGTTTTTGGCCAGGGCTGGTTCAAACCCACCACCTTTGGTATATGGGGCCGGTGCCCTCCTCAATGAGCCACAGGCACCGCCCTAACTCTCTCCTTCATGCCCCGGGTGGGGATGGAATTTTTGGGTTTTTATATTACTAGTATGTAGCATCTTCCTTGGTACATATTAGATGCTAAATAAAAATTGTGCAAAAGGGTGATTAGAAATCTTCGAAGTTGCTTAATGGCTTTTATTCTTTTCCCTTTGTATTGCAGTTGGACTTGCTTAATAATTTATTGGTTTTGTTAAGTTATTTAAAAAGAGGGTCACGGGGGTGCCCGTAGTTCAGTGGGTAGGGTGCTGGCACATACACTGAGGCTGGTGGATTTGAACCCAGCCCAGGTCAATTAAAACAACAATGACAACTGCAACAAAAAATAGCTGGGCGTTGTGGCGGGCACCTGTAGTCCCAGCTCCTTGGGAGGCTGAGGCAGGAGAATTGCTTAAGACCAAGAGTTTGAGGTTGTTGTGAGCTGTGACACCATGGCACTCTACCTAGGGCAACAGCTAGAGACTCTGACTCAAAATAAATAAATAAATAAATAAATAAATAAATAAATAAAATAATAATAGGGTCAGTATAGTTATTTATTCATTCTTTTTTTAAAAAATTTTTATTAAATCATTGTGTACATTAGTGCAATCATGGAGCACAATGTGATGGCTTCATATACAATCTGAAATATTTTCATCGAACTGTTTAACATAGCCTTCATGGCATTTTATTTATTCATTCAATAAGTATTTATTGAGTGTTTACCCTGTGCCAGCAAAGAATAAGAAAAACAGTTCAAGAATAGCACTCTTTTTTTTTTTTTTTTTGAGGCAGAGCCTCAAGCTGTCACCCTGGATAGTGCTCTGGCATCACAGCTCACAGCAACCTCCAATTACTGGGCTCAAGCGAGTCTCTTGTATCTTCCTCCCAAGTAGCTGGGACTACAGGCGCCCGCCACAACGCCCGGCCATTTTTTGGTTGCATTTTTTCGTTGTTTGGCGGGCCGGGCTGGATTCGAACCCGCCAGCTCAGGTGTACGTGGCTGGCACCTTAGCCCTTTGAGCCACAGGTGCCGAGCCGAGAATAGCGCTCTTTTGTTACAATTTGAAAACCGTCTGTATTTACAATATCAGAAGATTGCTATTCTAGAAACACTTTATTGTTTTATTCAGTATTAAGAATTTGGGCTTTTAAATAAGATAGACATGGGCTGAAATTCCACTTCCATACATTGTATTACAATTTGTGGGTTTTGGGGCAAATTATTACCCCTCAAAGGCATAGTTTCCTTATCTGTTAAATAGGGGTAATCATGCTTATCATGAGATTGAGAAGATAAAATGCAATCATGAGTGCAAAATGCCTAGAACTATGCCTAGCAAATTGTAAACATTAATAAATGGTAGATGTTATATTTTCCATCATTGAGAAGGTAAGAATATTTTTGTCTGCATGATATTTACTGTTTATTTGAAATGGTCAGGATTTGGCAGTGGGAGAGCTGTGGAGTGGTGGTAGAGTCTACATGGACTTTTAAATCCCTGTCTGAAACAAATTCTCAACAAATTAAATTATACTTTGTCCTCTTTAGAGGTGCAATTAGATAATGCTTTCAGAGTTTCAAGCAAGATGTATAAATAACCACAGAGGCAATCCTACCTGGTGATTTTCAAAATGAGAAGAGTGGATTGTCACTGTAATTTATTGCTGCTTGTATTTTCCTTTGATTTAAACTGTTGTTCAAAGAAGTTATCTTTATAATATTAAAGTGTTGTGAGTAATGGGAAAATCTAGTACCTAGAAAAACTACTGTTGATGATTTTCTAATAGCATTGGTAGTACTGTTTGACACTAATGGACTTTGACTCTACTTCTGAATGAATTGTACAAAACTAGACCAAACTCATTCCCACTTTTAATAAATGATGTCTATGTTGCTTTAAATGTTTTCAGTACATTTTTATTTTTTGTTTAAAGGTTATTAATTATTTGATAGTATTGGGAACAGAAGTTAGTAAAAGCCCTTGTGTCCCAGTTGGATAAGCTAACAGAGTAAGAGTTTTAATTGGCAAAACTTAATTTCCTGCAACAAAACTTTAATGAACATTTCCAGGGGATAAGGGTAGACATACTCAGATATAGGATATAGCCACAAAAGAATGACTTACATGACAATGAAGAACTTTAGTGACCATGGAAACTTGTGATGAAAACCAAGTGATATAGCTTTTGAATTTGTTCTCATCTCAGTCAACTATTCTGTTTAAACTCAGTAAAATATATTTTCCTGAAAATACCTCTTTGTATGGTGTTGATCAAATATTGTTTCTTTTTTTCATAGAATTACCTAATTCTAGGATAAAGAAAATTGAAGCCATTCATGCTGTCTTGAGAGCAGAGGTAAGGAAAGTTGAAGATTACTATTAAACTTAGATTTTTCTTTTTTAAAGCCGTTAAAGTTATTCAAACTTTAGTACTCTCTCTCTCTCTTTTTTTTTTTGAGACGGACTCTCATTCTGTTGCCCAGGCTAGAGTACTATGACATTACCCTAGCTCACAGCAACCTCAAACTCCTGGGTTTAAGCAATCCTGCATCATCCTCTAGAGCTCCTTAGACTACAGGTGCCCACTATAACATCTGACTAATTTTTTTCTATTTTTAGTAGAGATGGGGGCTTGATCTTGCTCAGGTTGGTCTTGAACTCCTGAGCTCAAGGAATCCTCCCAGCTTGCCTTCCCAAAGTGCTAGGATTACAGGTGTGAGGCATTGTGCCTGTCTCATTTTTGTACCATCTTTCTTTATTTCTTTGTGTGTGAAACAAAGTTTTTTTTTTGAAACAAAGTGTTTTTGTACTCAGTTTGATGAAGAGTGGAAAATCACAGGAATATGTGATGGGATAAATGGGTATAATAAGAGCAGAGAGCTGGGGGAAACAGCAAGTTGGTACCACCTTTTGTCTCTTCTTGTTTATCTCAGTTCTCCAGAGCTTTTTTTAGCGTTCCTTAGATGAAGAATATATTTACTTGTTACTATAGTTTGGTATTCTTTAATATTCCCTTTTCTATTTCTGTATGCTGGAAGTAGGAAACTGCCAAATGTAGAAATAATAGTGGCAACAATTTGTAATAGGATTTACTGTGTTCTACCAGTGTGCTAATTTGCAATAATAAATGTATTTAACTATAATATGAATAATGCAATTCTGTTTGACCTAGAGCTTTTTTTTTTTAATCTAGAACTTTTAAATTCTGTATCAATAAAATAATATTTGGATACAAAGAAGCTAAGATTATAGGACTAGAAAAAAAATTTTTTGTCATAAATATATTTTATTTCATAGAAATGCATAATTACAATGTTTGAGAACATTTGCCCCTAGAAAAGTAGGTCAGTAGTATCTCTGCCAGCTTCTTTTGTAAACATCTATTTTCATAACACTGAACAGGGTACACAGCAAAAGGCTTCTGCTACGCCACTGGTTTTTTTTTTTTTTTTTGAGGCAGAGCCTCAAGCTGTCACCCTGCATAGAGTTCTGTGGCATCACAGCTCACAGCAACCTCCAATTCCTGGGCTCAAGTGAGTTTCCTGCTTCTGCCTCCCAAGTAGCTAGGACTACAGGCGCCCGCCACAATGTTCGGCCATCTTTTGGTTGCAGCCGTCATTGTTGTTTGGCGGGCTGGGCTGGATTTGAACCTGCCATCTCAGGTGCACGTGGCTGGCACCTTAGCCCGTTGAGCCACAGATGCCAAGCCGTTTTTTTTTTTTTTTTAATCAATTTTCTTCTTTGTTATAAACACCACAGCAAATTTTAAAAAGCTATTTAAACAGAAAAATATCATAGTTCTTGATTACCCACATGTAGCAACACGCTCCATACCTCCCTTCATCCTCCAGACACCAACAGGTGGACTCAAAAGAAAGGGGGCCTTGTCCTTCCGGGCAAGGACTAGAAAATTAATTTTTCTGTTTTATTTATTATTACTGTCTACTCATGATTAGTTCTAGGCATTGTACTTTATAGGGATGAGAAAGATTGGAAAGGATTCAAAGGAAAGCCATAAAGAAAATGAAAGGATTTAAATATGGGATCTATTGTAAAGGACTAAACAAACTCAATTACTATGTCTAGACTTGGAATAAGAACAGTAAAGGCGTATGAACCATAGTATTTCAGCAAAAGATATTCTTAGAGGACTGTGGTAAGCATATTTTCCTTTCTTCTAAGCCCATAAAAAGAGAACATTGAATTTAGAAATGAGAAAATATATACTGACAAGCATTAATGCTGATCTAGATTATCAAGCTGAGATTATGGAATTTGAAAATAGAAGGACCTCTCAAGAGGGACTAGTATTCTGCCTTAGCAGAAGAGGCGGTTTAGTGGCACTTAGAGACCTTAGCTGTAATTACCCAATAAGGAAAGTAGGTTCCTTAGTAATGGATGCATGTAATAGTTTCCTTTTAAGCCTGAGGTAGGAAATTGTGCCTATAGTTCTTGAAGAAATCCTTAAGCTAGTGCTTGTTGGCATAGAACCACCCAGAAGTGTGTGTAGTGGCATTGACTTAGGTGAATTCACTAGTGTACATTTGGAGAAAAAAAGTGAAGTTAATCCGCTTAATGAATGTCTCCTCTATATTGAGCTTGAGAAGGAAAATAGAAATCTTGTGTTCTGTTAATCTCAATTTTTTAAATGCTTCTCATGATATCATTGAACTCTGACAGGAATTCTAGTGTTTAGAAATATTTATTTTTGGTACAACACAACTTCAAAAGCAAGCCATCTTTCTTTCTTTCTTCTTTTTTTTTTTTGTAGAGACAGAGCCTCACTTTATCGTGCTTAGAGGGCTGTGGAATCACAGCTCACAGCAACCTCCAGCTCTTGGGCTTAGGTAATTCTCTTGCCTCACCCTCCTGAGTAGCTGGGACTACAGGTTCCTGCCACAGCGCCCGGCTATTTTTTGATGCAGTTTGGCTGGGGCCAGGTTTGAACCCGCCACCCTTGGTATATGGGGCCGGCGCCCTACTTGCTGAGCCACAGGCGCCGCCCAAGCCATCTTTCTTATTTCACGTTTATCCAAAGTAGTGAGAGCACGTCAATACTAGAGGAAAACAGACTGTTGAATTTCCCAAAGACTTTATTTTTTTAAGTAATTATGACTGTATGTGGTTCTCACCTTATGTGCTAACTTCATACTCTAACTCTTTCTGTGGCTATGCAGTGTGTCCCTGTAAGAAAATACAGGAACAAGATGGCTGAATAATTTTAGAAAGGTTAAGTATAGACAGAGGGCATTGTGTTTTCCAGAGGAAATTAGATTTGTTTACAGATGTTAACATGTGTAACTGACTTAGTTAGGATTCTTTAGTTGCAATTAATAGCCACCAACCTAACTTACTTAATCCTCTCAATTTTTTCTGATAAGTCATCTTATAATTTACTGAAGTATATAAAAAGTGATAGCGAAAAACTTCATTAGATATTTTAATAACTAAAATACAACATAAAACCATGTTTTTCTAGTTTTGAAAACATATACTCTAAATAGGCAATGTTTGAGTTCAGTAACTCCTTATTAACTCCTATGCATAAACTGGCATGTATTTATCTTATAAAAACTGATTTTAGATTTCAGTTACCTTCCTAATATATTTAAGGTTATCATTACTCCTTGAGTGTGTTATTAAAACCAATACTTTTGAAAACTTTGATGGCTCATCATCTTGTTGAAGAGCAATGACTGCTACCTTTGCTTCATAATTACAAAGCGTTTTTATTCTTAGATTTATAAATAACAAGAATGATGGCTACACCAAATTTTTTCATTTCTATGTCATCTCTTTCTTTGTCACATTTGTATATACATTTGCCTTCGGCGTTCATCCATGTATGAACCATATCAAGTAAATGTTGGTATACAAATTTCATACATATTGAATATTGCCATATATTTATTTAGCAAAATAAGATGGTTCAGGTCCTTGTCACAAAATTTATTTGCAGAGTAAAATATTTTTCTATTGAATGACTAATTAATGAGAAACCATATTTCTTTTTTCTTAGAAACATATTGTTAACTCATTAATTCTTTTTTTTTTGAGACAATTTGTCTCACTATGTCGCCCTCAGTTGAATACTGTGGCGTCACAGCTCACAGCAACCTCAGACTCTTGGGCTTAAGTGATTCTCTTGCCTTAGCCCCCCAAGTAGCTGGGACTACAGGTGCCTGCCACAACACCTGGCTATTTTTTGGTTGTAGTTGTCATTGTTGTTTGGCAGGTCTGACCTGGGTTCAAACCTGTCAGTTCTGGTGTATGTGGCCGACACTCTAGCCACTGTGCTATAGGTGCAAGTCAACTCATCAATTCTTGAGTTTGAGAAAATTCAGCTACAATATTGCCATTTAAAGATTTATCTGCGATTGGCTCCTTTTATACAATTTCATCATAGCTAGAGAGCTACTTTCAATGTGTTTATCTTTTGAGTTATCTAATAATTGTGAAATGCTTTCCAGTGTCACTTTTCTTCTCTTTGTCTGAACATAAATTCTGAATTTTCAACTGTGTTCAATAAAAGCAAAAAAGAAAAACTGCAAAGATTATATCTTTATACTGATGTTTCCTTTTAAAAAACTGTATGCTTCAGGCAATACAGCCAGACAACTGGTTCTTTCACTATTGTATCATTCTTATTCTTCAAGGTGATTTCATAAGTCTTCTGTTTTCTTGTATTTTTAGCGTAGTTTGAAATAGTTCATGAATAATGTTAGAATAATTCTCAGGGTGATAAAATACAGAAAAAAAAAACAGAATGTTTCAAAATACAGAAAAAAATCAAGATGGTTATGATCCCATCATTCTTAGATTTGTAAAAGTGGACCCTTATGATAATTTTAAGATAAAATAAGTTTTATTCTGTTAAAAATATAGGCTCGGCGCTCTTAGCACAGTTGTTGCGGCGCTAGCCACACACACCCAGGCTGGCAGGTTCGAACCCAGCCTGGGCCAGCTAAACAACAGTGATAGCTGCAACAAGAAGAAAAAAAGCAAAAACAAACAAACAAAAAAACTAGCCTGGCATTGCAGCAGGTGCCTGTAGCTACTTGGGAGGCTGAGGCAAGAGAACCGCTTAAGCCCAAGAGTTTGAGGTTATTGTGAGCTGTGATGCTATGGCACTCTACCGAGGGTGACATAGTAAGACTCTGTCTCAAAGGGGGAAAAAAAAAATATATATATATATATATATGTGTGTGTGTGTACATTTTCTCTTCATTTGTTAGACGATCTCTAAGAAGGAATAGAAGTGATAAATACCAATAGTTGGGACTGCTTAAGAAAGAAACTAAATTCCAGTGGACACTAATGTTATACCAAGTGTTAAGGAGGAGGGAACATTTTAAGGATGAGTGTCATGAACCCCAAGAGCAGAAATGTAGCCAGACTTTAGGAAGGGGCTACAACTATAAATGAAGGCAATCAATAGTCATTCTTTCTCATTTATACTCTGCTCTTCTTTGTGTCCATTTATTCTTTTCTCCTTTCAGACCAGCTTCCTTTGCTTCATATTCCATGTATGACCCCTGACAACTGTGTTGATGTGTTAGGAGTTCAGCCATATGAAGAGAATCTGTCCTACGGTGCTTTCTCAACCTTTCTGACTCTCATATGGCTAGGGAGATGAGGGCAGACAACGAAGGAGGTATTGATAACATTTATAGGTTTTACGTTCTAGTTATTAGTTAAACAAAGAACTTGAGGTATTTTTGTGTGAAAAAGTCTAAAATGGACTTATATGACTTTAGTATATTGTGTTGCTCAATTAAATGTGTTTTTCGTATTAATAGCTCACAGAAAATTATGCAAAAATCAGCCAGTAGAATAGAAGCTAATTAGTTGTGTCATTGTTGCTCCTATTTCATACTATTCTTCCTTCTCTTTTTCTTTCTCTCTTTTTTTTTTTGTGAGACAGTCTCACTTTGTCGTCGTCCCCCCCCCCCCCCATAGAATGCTGTGACATCATAACTTACGGCAACCTCAGACTCCTGGGCTCAAGTGATTTTCTTACCTCAGCCTTCCAAGTAGCTGGGACTACAGGCGCCCACGACAACGCGGGGTCTTGCTCCAGCTTAGGCTGGTCTTGAACTTGTGAGCTCAGGCAGCGATTGCCCACCTCAGCTCCCAGAGTGCTGGGATTATAGGCATGAGCCACCATGCCTGGCCCACTCTTTCTTTTCTTTTTTTTGGAAACAGAGCCTTAGTCTATTGATGAGGCTAGAGTGCTGTGGCATCAGCCTAGCTCACAGCAACCTCATGCTTCTGAGTTCAAGTGACCCTCTGCCTCAGCCTCCTGAGTAACTGGGATCACAGGTTCCTACCACAACGCCCAGCTAATTTTTCTATTAGAAGTGGGGGATCTTACTCTTGCTCAGGCTGGTCTTGCGGCTTATAGGAATGAGCCACTGGGCCTAGCCTCTTACTACTATTTCTTCAGCATAACCAAAGTCTGTGTTAGTTTGCTGGGGCTAATGTCTCACAGTAGGATTTGTGGTTGTAATTATTCCTTTGATTTACTCCATTGGTTTTCTCTGGAAATTCATGCAGTCTTCCCAGATAATAATTTTCACATTTGTTATATCAAAAGTTCCTAGAATCTGAGAAGAAAACAGATGACATCCCCAAAGTTCAAAAGCAGTCTCCTTTTTCTCAGTCATTATTGGTAAACTGTGTAAATATATTAATAAAATGCTGAGTAATTTATTTGTAGTAATTTATAAATCCTTTACTTCAGACAGTTACTCCTGCTGCATTATGTTGTTATGTTCATTCAACTGATAAGGAATGATAATAGGTTAATATAAGTTAATATTTAAGTACATAAAATTTGAGTAATTTTTTCATGCTTTCCAACATCTTTTTTTTTTTTTTTGAGACAGAGCCTCAAGCTGTCGCCCTGGGTAGAGTGTCGTGGCATTACTGCTCACAGCAACCTCCAATTCCTGGGCTTAAGCGAGTCTCCTGCCTCTGCCTCCCAAGTAGCTGGGACTACAGGCACCCGCCACAACACCCGGCTATTTTTGTTTGGGTTGCAGCCATCATTGTTAGTTGGCGGGCCCAGGCTGGATTCGAACCCGCCAGCTCAGGTTTACATGGCTGGCGCCTTAGCCCGCTAAGCCACAGGTGCCAAACCGCTTTCCAACATCTTAAAAGACTGTGTGACATCTAGGTTTATGGCATTAGACTATTTTGTATACTTCTAACAGTAGTTTTCAAACTGAGTTCTAGTAGTAGTTTTCAAATTAGATTGTTTTGTAGGTTCCGCAAGGAGCCTGGGAGACAGACAAACAAGTAATGTGGATTTTAGCCACCTACCTATATTTCAATCAGAAATTTTTTTTTAAATAGTTCTGTTTGGGGGAAAAAACAAAAGCTTAGATATAATCTGTTCATTTACTAGACATGTATTGCCTGCTCTGTGCTAGATACTGATTATGGGGAAACCTATGAGGATGGGGAAACATTAATTAGTGACTTTTTCTTAGCAGAAAATCAAACTGAGCAAAGTGTTAATTTTTCCTAATTAGTTCAGATTAGAATTAGGCATATTCTATATAATGTACTTAACGCATTTGTAACTTTAATTTGAAAGTCTTTTAAAGACCAGAATTCTTTCTGGACCTGGTATTTTTTGTTTGTTTTGTTTTGTTTTAATATATGAAGACAGGATTTCCCTCTCCCTTGCCCAAGCTGGAGCGTGGTAGTAGCATCTTAGCTCATTGTGACCTCTAACACCTGGGCTCTAGCAATCCTCCTGCCTCAGCCCTCCCGAGTAGCTGGGACTTATGTAGACCTGTGCCACCAAGCCCCGATTATATATGTATGTATGTGTGTGTAGACATATATATACACACTATATATGTCCCAGCTACTATATATGTGTGTGTGTGTGTGTATATAAGCATATGAATACACACACACACACACACACACACACACATATATATATATATATAGTGAGACCCAGTCTCTGTGTGTGTGTCTATACATATATATGTGTGGATGGATGGATGGATGTATAGATAGATAGATAGATATAGATACACAGACACATGCACAGACTGGGTCTCACTATGTTGCTCAAGCTGGTTTCAAATGTCTTGGCTCAAGTATTCTCAGTCTCCTAACATGCTAGAATTATAGGTATGCGCCACCACACCCAGCCTGCCTGAGCTGTCTGAGAATTTTTTTTTTTTTTTTTTGAGACAGAGTCTTGCTACGTCACTCTCGGTAGAGTGGTGTGCCACCACAGCTCTCAGCAACCTCAAACTCTTGGGCTTAAGCAATTCTCTTGCCTCAGCCTCCCAAATAGCTGGGACTACAGGCACCTGCCGCAATGCCTGGCTATTTTTTTTTTTTTTTTTTTTTTGCTGTAGGGGTCACTGTTGTTTGGCAGGCCTGGGCTGGGTTCAAACCCGCTAGCCCTGGTATATGTGGCCGGTGCCCTGGCTGAGCTCTGTCTGAACTTTTTATATTTTACAGAATTTTTTGTGTTAAGCAATATTTTCATAATGTCATCCATATAGCTGTTACATGTTTTACTTGTGTTCTTTTTATTGAAAATACTTTTTATTTACTTATAGAATGAAAGACTTAAGAAACATTGTACTGATCTAGAAAAGGAACTTTATGCTCATCTAGAAGAGAAGCATGAGACATCAGAACTTCAAATAAAGCAGCAATCTACAAGTTACCGAAATCAACTACAACAAAAAGAGGTAAAGATTATCACAGTTATTTCACATGTATTTCACAGTGATGTATTAAGGTTTTAAGAGTTATAATATAAATCAAGGTTTTAAGGTTTTCAGAGTTATTATATAAATCAAGCTATATTTAGAGCCATAAAAATATTGAAAGAGGGTGACACCTGTGGCTCAGTGAATAGGGCACTAGCCCCATATACTGAGGGTGGCGGGTTCAAACCCAGCCCTGGCTACACTGCAACAACAACAAAAAGATAGCTGAGAGGTGTAGTGGGCGCCTGTAGTCCCAGCTACTCTGGAGGCTGAGGCAAGAGAATCACCTAAGGTCCAGAACTGGAGGTTGCTGTGAGCCGTGACACCACGGCACTGTACCAAGAGCGATAAAGTGAGACTCTGTCTCTAAAAAAAAAAAAAAATTGAAAGGTTCGAGAACCTGAGGCAGGAATATTGTTTGAGCCTTGGAGTTTAAGGTTACAGTGAACTATGATGATACCACTCCTCTCTAGCCCAGGCAACAGAATAAGATCCCATCTCAAATAATAATAATAATTGAAAGGATGTTATATTTAATAATTCCCAACTCAGTTTGATTATCACTAACTTAATAAGAACTTCATAAACCTTTCTGTTGAGTTTATTTTACATAAACCTTTGTGGAGTTTATTTTCTTTCCAAAAGGAGAAGGGGTTTTACATAAAATATGTTTAGGCATCTGAATCTTACAATTTCTTTTTTTTTTTTTTCCAGTGTCACAAAATAATGTTTTATTTTTTTAAATACTTTCAAGACAGGGTCCAGGGTGGCCTCCTGGGCTCAGGCAACCCCAAGTAATGCCTGTCTATGTGGAAGGCTTGTGTTGGGAGTGTGGCTGGCAGGGCACAGACCAGAGGAAACCCAGGCCAGAGCTGAGAGAAGCTTAGGAGGTCGGGATGTCAGGGTGTTTTAGGGAAGGACTGATGAGTATATCCTTGTAAGTAGAAACAAGTTGCTCTTAAGATGCCTTCCTCAATCAGTGCATCTTACAATTTCTGATTTATGAAACCTAATTTATCATCTAGCCTAACCATAACATGATTTAAAAAACAAACGTAATTACCATGTTAGTAGAGTGCAATCATTGGATAATCTTAGATTATTAGACCTTTTAATATTATAAATTTATAAAAAGGTCAGTATATTTAAAGTACCTTCTCTAAAACATGCATTATAAATATATAGGTAGAAATCAGCCATCTCAAAGCAAGACAGATTGAACTACAGGATCAGTTGCTGAAACTTCAGTTGGCTGGTCAATCAGCACATTCAGAAGCTGGTGGTGTACCAGCAACAACTGCATCGTCTTCTTTTGGTTATGGGCTCAGTCATCATACTTCAGCTTTCCATGATGATGGCATGGACTTTGGTGACATAATTTCATCACAACAAGAAATAAACAGATTATCAAATGAAGTTTTAAGACTTGAGTCTGAAGTTGGCCATTGGAGGCATATTGCTCAGGTAAGTAAAATTTTTGTGACTTTTTGAAAGCTGAGTAAAAATACTAGTGTTCTGGCTTGGCGCCTGTGGCTCAAGCAGCTACGGCGCCAGCCACATACATTTGAGCTGGCAGGTTCGAATCCAGCCTGGGCCTGCCAAGCAACAATGAGGGCTACAAACAAAAAATAGCCAGGCGTTGTGGTGGGCACCTGTGGTCCCAGCTACTTGGGACGCAGAGGCAGGAGACTTGCTTGAGCCCAGTAATTGGAGGATGCTGTGAGCTGTGATGCCACATCACTCTACCCAGGGTGACAGCTTAAGGCTCTGTCTCAAAAAAAAAAACCAAAAAACTAGTATTCTGTAGACAGCTGGAGCCTTGGTATTAGAGAGAATCTTGTACTAGAAAATAGAAAACCTGTATTTTAAACTTCTGCCAGTGACTTTCTAAGTGATTTCGGTCACATCATCTTTCTCTTCCAGCCCCAGTTTCCTTTTTTGTACAATATTTGGAAAAATTTTTCAAGAAAGAATTTAAAACAACAGCTCTAGTTTATTTAATTTATTTATTTGTTTTCAACTAGAGTCACATTTTGTTACCCCCCTGGTAGAGTGCCGTGGCATCATAGCTCACAGCAACCTCAAACTCTTGGGCTTCAGCTATTCTCTTGCCTTAGCCTCCCAAGTAACTGGGACTACAGGTGCCTGCCAAAATGCTCAGCTGTTTCTTAGAGATGGGATCTCACTCTAACTTAGGCTGGTCTTCAACTCATGAGCTCAGATGATCTTCCTGCCTTGGCCTTCCAGAACAGGCATGAGCCACCATGCCTGGCCCCTAACAGCTCTATTTTAAAAACTAAAACATTACAAGTCTAGAACTCAAATGAGATAAAAACTGAGTTGCTGTGTTTGAACCCAGCACCCTTTCCCCCGGAGTCTCTGGAACTTTTCTGGTGGAAGCACTAGGACTCCCGGGCATTGTGTTTGAAACTGGTTGTTTAGATGTCATTTGGAGGCTCTTTTACCTCTAGTTATATGTAACATGAAAATTGGTGGCATAAAATAGGAGAAACTATTCTGTGTTGTTTCTCATGCCAACAACATCAAATCCTTATTTGGGGCTGTAAACTTGCTTCTCAGGAATCCTTTTTGTCTTACATATCACATTTATACAGATTGAGTATCCCTTATACAAAAAGTATGGGACCAGAAGTGTTTTGAATTTCAGATTTTTTTGGATTTTGGAATATTTGCATAAACATAATGAGACATCTTGAGGATGGGACCTAAATCTAAATGTGAAATTCCTTTACGTTTCCTATATCTTCTACACATAGCCTGAAGGTAATTTTGTACATTTATAACAGTTTTATGCACAAAACAAAATTTGTGTTAAATACTTATTTATATGTAGAATTTTCCAAAGTGGTGTCAGGTTTGCACTCAAAAAGTTTTAAATTTTGGAGCATTTGGATTTTGGATTTTCAGATTAAGGATGCTCAACCTGTATACTATGGAGGTTATCAGTAAACCTGAAACCTATAATAAATGGAAC
Organism: Arctocebus calabarensis; assembly: GCA_963573935.1. Taxonomy (NCBI): domain Eukaryota; kingdom Metazoa; phylum Chordata; class Mammalia; order Primates; family Lorisidae; genus Arctocebus; species Arctocebus calabarensis. Next base: position 16,236 of record CAUYON010035918.1, read on the forward strand.
ATTGTTCATTTGGATTTGTTCTTATTGACATAGGAAAAAGAGTATAAGCAAAGAGATTGTCATCTTTTTGCTTATATTCTTTTTTTTTTTTGCAAGTAGTATATCCATTGCCACAGTGAATTTAATCCAGTTATATAAGGGAGAAAGCATCGTAATTTAAATTTTCTCCTTGATTCCTAACTTGCTAGATGTTCCCAGTACCCAAAATAAACCTTAGAAAGGATCATCTGTTTGTGCATTTTATCTCCAAAGAGCAGTAGTTCTTAAACTTTGTATGTGTAAGAACAACTTGGGGAGCTTGATAACATTGTAGACTCCCTATCATACCTTCAGAGAGTTCAATTTAGTAGCATATTTTAGGGTCTTGAAAAATGCATTCATACAAATAAGTACCACAGGCGATTTTCATAATCTGAAGAATACATTTTAAGAAACAATACTTAGGATAAGATTCCATAGGAAAGGCTCAATGCCTATGGCTCAAGCGGCTAAGGTGCCAGCCACATATACCTGAGCTGACAGGTTTGAATCCTGCCCCGGCCCGCCAAACAACAATGACCGCTGCAACCAAAAAATAGCTGGGCGTTGTGGCAGGCGCCTATAGTCCCAGCTACTTGGGAGGCAGAAGCAGGAGAATCGCTTGAGCCCAGGAGTTGGAGGTTGCTGTGAGCTGTGATGCCATAGCTCTCTACCCAGGGTGACAGCTTGAGGCTCTGTCTCAAAAAAAAAAAAGAATCGCCTAAGCCCAGGAGCTGGAGGTTGCTGTGGGCTATGATGCCACAGTACTCTACAGAGGGCGACAAAGTGAGACTCTGTCTCTAAAATAAATAAAT
>CAUYON010035919.1:0-32760 GCA_963573935.1 Arctocebus calabarensis
TGGACTATAGTTTAAAAAAAAAAAACTATGAACAAATTCCTATGCACACTGCACATATCTGATTGTGAAGTAAAAAACAAAACGGGAATAAATACAATTCACCCCAAAGCATGTGGCCCGCGGGCCCTAGTTTGAGGACCCCTGGTCTATAGGATTTGGCATGATCCATTTTTTTAAAACTCTACTTTTATTTGTATGGTATTAATTGTCTATTTGTTGAGACTTTGGGAAAAAAAATAAGTTAACTGATGACTTTATGCTAAACCTCAGAGTCAATGCGCTCTATAATGTCTTATTTGACAATGTGTACGTTGTTTTCTTGGCATTATTATTGCTAATGTTGCTTGATATTTCGATGTGGTAACCGTCTATTTTCTTTTCTAAATGTATTTATCTTCTTTCTTTACATGGTTTTTGTTTCTAGCCATTATCTTAAACATTGTTATTGTTACTGAATTTTAAGCCTTTTAAAATCTGTGAAGGCCAAAAGTGGAAACCTAATTAACACATGTATATGTAAAAATAAAAAATAATAATTAAAAAAAAAAAAAAAAAAAACAATGACAACTGCAACAACAACAACAAAAAAATGCTGAGTTTTGAGACGGGTGCCTGTAGTACCAGCTACTTGGGAGTCTGAGGCAAGAGAAACACATGAACCCAAGAGTTTGAGGCTGCTGTGAGCTGTGATGCCACAGCACTCTGCCCAGGGAGAGTGCTGTCTATAAAAAAAAATAAAAAAAATAAAAAAATTGAAAAACTTCCCAGGTATACTGGAGGATGCCGGTAGTCCCAACTACTCAGGATGCTGAGACAAGATCTTCTCTTGAGGCCATGAATTTGAGGTTGCTGTGAGTTATGACACCATGGCATTCTACCTAGAGCAATAGAATGAGAGAAAAAAAATGCACGGATTGGTACCTTTAACCAAGTTAAAATGGGAAATTAGAGTATATAACAATTATCACGGTTCATATAAAAACAAAATTTTGAAGTCAAATAACAATAGATTTTCTTACATTTTTGGAAATTCTTAGTGTTCTGCTAAAACTCCTGACTACACTTTCTGCAGAATCTTATTTGAAACTTTCATAGAATACAAGCTATAAAGCACACAACAGACATCTATTTGTGCTGTTCTTGGAATTTCTGAACCAAGTGCTAATATCACCACTTCACTCACATAACTTGGATATGATGCTAAAAAAAAGAAAATTTTTTTTAGACGCAATCTCTTCTTTTGCCCAGGATAGAGTGCCATAGTATTAGCCTAATTCAAACTCCTGGTTTCAAGCAATCCTCCTGCATCAGCCTTCCAAGTAGCTGGGACTACAGGCAACCACCACAATGCCTAGATAATTTTTCTATTTTTAGTAGAGACAAGGTCTCACTTGTTTTCTTTTTCTTTAAAAAAAAAAGAAAGAAAGAAAAGAAAAGGGAAAGTATTTTAATATCCTTTCTAGATAATTGTGAATATCCTTCCACACTGTAACAAAACTTGACAAATCGGTAGTTTCTCAAAGGTTAACTGCGAGATGAACATGACGTCTCCTTCTTTGTTATGTTAAAATTTACTTGCCTGTCCATACTTTGAATGACTCTTCTCAAGAATTCTGTAATATTAGTCATTTGAATATATTAGTAACCGAGTTATGCCAATCTTCCAAATGTTGATGCATTTCTTGTCAGAAAATCACTTGTTAATAAACCCACACAGTTATTTCATCAGGAAAGTCTTTACTTTTTAAGAAAGCAGTCATGCTCACGATGGGATATAAGTTTTCCACAACATAATTTTCACTATAAATTGATGGGCTGGCATCCTTCATTTCTTACAAACTCTCTATCAGACACCCAAGTCTGAATAACCATTTTCTGTCTTTCTTTCAAATGAAAATCATATTTCAAGAAAAAAAAAAAAAAAAGGCTACCTCAGCATATAATTTAAACATCACGAAAGTGTTTCTCTGACAACAACCACTGAGCTTCCATATGTAGCTGAAGTGCCTGTCATCTACTTCCGTTTGACACCCAAAATGTTTAAAAATTGGTCAGGTTTAAGGAATCATTTTTGCTACTTCATTAAGGACAATGGATGAAAATGGCTCTTTCTTCCTCCACTGTGAGTGTGTAGGATGAAGAATCTTCCTCCAACTGTGAGTGTGTAGGATGAAGAATACATTTGGTGCCTTTGTATAGGTTTGTACCAAGTGGCATACGCTTTTGCTCCCCTCGGGGCCTGTGCACCATTGGTACAGATGTCAACCTGGTGAACAGCACAAAATAAGCTTTGATAATATGTTGAAAAGAGCTTTGCCATCACAGCCTCTCTGAAATGATCTTGGTGACTCCTTAGGACACGCGCACTATATGCTAAGAACCGATGACAAGACTTGTGATCCCGGCATGCTGATTCTCTGCTCCGGGCCTCCATCCCTAATTTACAAAATTACAGGCTGCACTAATAGGTTTACAACATCCTTTAACACTAAACATGGATGATTCCACGTATGTTCCCACACATCTCACCAGTGATCACCCACCAAACCTCATCCTAACAGAACTTAATTTATGAAAAATGTAATAAAAAATATATAAAAGCATTTCAAAGCAGTGTCAGCAGCCATTTAAACCTCTAAATGGGTTAAAGTATTACCAGCAATGCAAGAAAATGAAAATATACAAAATAGGTGTTTGTAGGGAATTGTGCAGAATTAGCTGTAAATGTCATAAAGGCTTTTAAGGAGTTGAACCTGGTTTTAAGGAAAGATATTCCTATAAACATTTGGTCTTATCAACAAAATGAATATGAAACACAACTGGCTAATTCATCTAAGAGATTCCCCATGGCTCCCTGTCCTGGCAAACCATAATATTGCATAGAGAATGTAATTTTGCATTGACCTCAGAGGAATAAAATATGAATATAGTCTTTTCACCTGTGCTTTGCTACATGTTTCTGGGGCCCGTGAACTTACTAATAATCTGATAAAATTTGTGTCTTTTACAGGAATTAGAAATAATAGAATCTTCTCATTTTTAAGGTAATTTGCTCATCATTATTGTAATTCCTCGTCCCCAGGGAAGAGCGAGGCATTCAAAAATTAGAAAAGAAAACTTTCTGTGATTATAATCTTCTGATTTATTTAATAGATAGATTTTCAAAGTATATCCTCCGAAATATTAAATAGAAAACGCAAAGATAAGGATCCTCACTAATTAAGCTGCTGGAAGAAGCAGAGCGTGACTGGGGCGATGTCACCGGGTCCAGGAGGAAGGTGGAGACTGTTTGATGTGTACGCTGCTTTGAAGAGGGGATAAACAGCAGTAAACCCTCATCACAACATCTGAAATTCTCTATGGCACTGATGCCCTGTAAATGTTGATGTCTCTCTCTAGGTGTCTTTTAAATAAGAGGAGGAAGATGTAATAGAGAGTCAGCACAAACAACCAAAGAGCTGATGTCTACACTTTTAACTGTTAAATACCCCTTTTCCTCACTGAACAAAACATTGAGGGGTGAGAAAGAACAGAAGAAAACAGGGAGGCTTATGTTATTGCTACTGCTAATGCTGCTTTTCCTCATAGATGTGTGCTGAGTAACTCGGGTATGGTTTGTCTATTTCTACACGGCCAAGAGACCCAGCTGGAGAGTAGGAGCGACGCGGCCAGAGACCACACCTGCCTTCCTCACTTCCTCAGGGCCCACAGCAGTGCCTGGAAGACTTAATACAGTTGGTTCACTTTACAGTACAATCCTTAAGTTCTAGAAAGGTACCACAAGCAATGAATTAACAAATACTCAACTATAGCTCCTTGGGGAACTGCAAGATCAGGCAGGGCCTATGATGACAGCCTTGCCATCCACCTTTGAAAACACAGCCTTGTTTACCTGTTTAATAAATATTGTCGATTCATCAACTTTAAACTCATGGCCAACAGGACCAAGACTCATGCCTGAATGAAGCTTATCTAACAGGTGTATTTTCTCTGTAAGGCACCACAGACCGGTGTGCTTAGGTACGCTCTAGACCAGGGGTCCTCAACCCTGTGGCACCAGGAACCACTTTCATGGAAGACACTTTCTCCATGCTGGGAGGGGTAGGAGTAGGGTGGTTTCGGGATGATCCAAGCATGTTAAATTTATTGTGTACTTATTATTATTTTTTCTTTTGAGACAGTCTCATTTGGTCACACTTGGTAGACTGCCGTGGCATCTTAGCTCAGTCTTGGGTTCAAGAGATCTTCTTGCCTCCGCCTCCCAAGTAGCCACTTTATTTCTATTATCATTACACTGTAATAGATAATGAAATGATTATACAGTTCCCCATAATGCAAAATCAGTGTACAATGGGGAGTGGCTGTAAATACAGATGAAGCTTCTCTCACTAGCCCTCCAGTCACCTCTTACTGTGCAGCCTGGTTCCTAACAGGTCATGGACCAAGCCCAGTCTGTGGGCCACTGACTGGGAACCATGGCTGGGGGACATTTCAACAGCAAAATCACCAAAAAGATCACAGAAGCGTGAAAGCATGGCACTAACCAGACCACAAAAAGGACCACAAAAACAGACCACAAAAAGGTTTCCATCGTGAAAACTAGAGCAAGAGGACAGAGTGTCGCCTCGTTTGACCTCTACGGGGAAGATGCATGTCAGGTGACTCTAACTGTTTGCTGACCTGCACATGTCCACGAATGACCAAAAAAGGTTTCTAAGTACTGATTCTGGAGTTACAAATAAATTTTAGCAAGTGGGCAAAATCTCAAATATGAAACACACAGATTACGAGGATCAACTGTACCTTCCTTGATAAATATTTGCTGAATGAATAACAGAATTCGCACCACCCCCTCTGCCAGGTTCCTCTCCAGATACTGCTCTCTTGCTTGTTTGTTTTTTAATTCAGAGGAGAACCTTCTTTCTACAAGAGAGAAGAGTGGGTTGCCTCATTTGCTCTTCCCCACTCCTCAACTAATAAAGAATTTCACCCCAAACAGCATAAACCCCACCCCAGCACCCCCAGTGCACAGGGCTGAGCACCACGTGCCCAATGACCTCAGGTGCACAACACAGACCTGGTCTCTGCCCTCCTGAGGTCGGCAGTGCCCTGGGGAAGGCAGACAGAAGACCCGGCACCGCAAAGTGCGCTCACGATGCTTCAGCAGAATGAGAGGCACCTTCTTTAAGAACTCCAGCAACGAGTTCAAGAGAGAAAGGACAACTAAATTTTGCGTGTTATCCTTTCACACCCTCCCATACGACACCTGTCCTGCGGCCTGCCCATCCCTGCTGGGACACTGGTCACGGGGCCATCACAGCTTTTAGGATCTGTCTCCCAGAGAACACTGGGCTTTTGGTCCTCATATCCCCTGGGGCAAAGACATACCGCCGAAAAAGTGAATAAACGATGTCGGGGAGGAAGTTTTCAGTTTCTTGCCCTCCTACAGCTTCAGGCTGATGAGCAAGGAAATGAACATGTGAGCAGAGAAAACTAAAAATTCAAGAGAATTCACAAAAACGCAAGGAAGTCAGCATGGCCACACAGTGGGGTAACAGGGTGACTGGAGAACGATGGAGCAGGCAAGGTTACCATGGACGCGGCAACTCAGACTCCCACAGCCAGAGCCTCTCAAAGGTTAATGTGGGCACAACCCCCCAGGGATCCTGCCAGAGACACGCAGGAGTCTTGGGCGGGACGGATATGACATTCTGCATTTCATTTCCCAGTGACATCAGTGCTGCTGGTCCGACCAGCACTCATCTCAGACTGTGAGTAGCAGGGATACAGCATGCTTTAAAAAAAAAAAAGGCCAGGTGGACCCTATGGCTCAGTGAGTAGGGCACCAGCCCCATATACCGAGGGTGGTGGGTTCAACTCCAGCCCCGGCCCAACTGCAACAATAAAATAGCCGGGCGTTGTGGTGGGCGCCTGTAGTCCCAGCTACTCGGGAGGCTGAGGCAAGAGAATCGCCTGAGCCCAGGAGCTGGAGGTTGCTGTGAGCTGTGTGTGTGTGACGGCACAGCACTCTACCGAGGGCGACAAAGTGAGACTCTGCTCACAGTGTAACGTAGCACTCTGGGAGCATAAGGCAGGTGGACATTTTCAGCTCAAGAGTTCAAGACCAGCCTGAGCAAGAGCAAGACCTCCATCTCTACTAAAACCAGACAAACTAGCTCGGCGTCATGGCAGGAACCTGTAGTCCCAGCTACTTGGGAGTCTGAGGGGAAAGATGCTTGAGCCCAGTTTGAGTTTACTGTGAGCTATGGCACTCAACCCCAGGGCAACTGAGTGACACTCTGTCTCAAAAATAATAAATAAATAAATAAAAATAAAAAATACAACATTCAGCTGTAATCTGGACTCACACTGAGGGCTATGAGCTCTCACCGTTTTCAGTTCTATGTATTCTATCCCTGCGGTTCCAGCCTCTCCAATGCATTCCTTTTCTAAACCAAACGTCAGATGTCATGAAGGATTCTAGGTCTGGCTGCGCCCTACTTCTCAACCTTTGTGCTCGGATGCACCTGCAGGGCTCTGAAGCTCCCAGAAGGCCACTGAGTCCTCCCGGCCCCATCCCACCCCATCCCTCTGCACTTCTCCAAGGTCAGCCTGGGGGGCCTTTTCCTCTCTGAGACATCTAAAAGGTTCCTTCAGCATAAGGGAAATTCTAACGTTAAAGTCACTACTTAGAACAGCTAACTTCCTGTCTGCCTCCTGCATCACTTTCTATGATTCTCCCCCCAGCTCCCAGCCCAGCCCAGGACAGGTAGGAAATGTCTGGGAATGTACAGGCGATGTTGCGTGGGTGAGACTTCCGTCTAGATCCATTCTCTCACACTGATTGTCTCAAGTAATGTCAAAGCAATCTTTTCAGCAAAGACGACACAATTTAAGATATAAGATGGCTTCAATGAATGAATATACGTGTAAGTTCTATTTCTGCTCAGAAAAAGATAAAGGATCACTGTTTCAAATACCATTGATAAACTCCCAGGCCAGAAATCCCAACCACGTTTTACTACTTTTTTTTTTTTTAATAACTGTTAACTTTGCACTATTGTCCTTCAAGCAGGCTGACTCCCCTATGAGAATATCTGAGTAAGAACCAATCTAAATTAATTCTTCACATATAATTTTATATGCATATCTGTATCAAATCTCTCATATCACTTCCACTTTACCAGCTTAGCTCAACAATTGTGTAATTAAATTTTAAAATTATAACTTCATCTGACAAGTAATTTGTCTTTCAAAAAATTGATGTTGACTATTGATTGCATTGAAGATATTCTCCAAATGCCCAATGCCCTCTCCTTTGACATTTGTCTTCTATTATTTTATTAAGGATTCAAGGACTTGAGTAGCTGTCACGTTGACTTTTCATAAGCATTATTTTCCCATTCCTTTATTATTATAAGCTTTACTCCACATTACTACACGTAAGTGTAATATTTTCCCCTGATCTGGAGACTAGTGATTCACTAATTTCATTACGCCACGTTCTATTATGTAAGGATGCATATTTGAGTTCCTCCGCTTTACTAGACTTTATAATTCTTTTCACTGGCATGTTAAGTACCATCAACTTCTTTACAACAGCAAGCCCCTTCTTACCTCTCAGTAAACTTTCATTGTCTTATATATTTTATTTATCTATTTTTTTTGCCCTCAGTAGAGTGCTGTGGTGTCATAGCTCATAGCAACCTCAAACTCTTGGGGTCAAGTGATCCTCTTGCCTCAGCCTCCTGAGTAGCTGGGACTACAGGTGCCTACCACAATGCCCAGCTATTTTTTAGACACAGGTATTGCTCTTGCTCAAGCTGGTCTCAAAACTCTTGAGCTCAAGTAATACACTTGCCTCGGCCTCCCAGAGTGCTAGGTTATGGGTACGAGCCACCATATCCAGCCTCTTATATTTTGTTTTGGTTGCTGAAGGACTTTTTGTCTTTAACATAAATCTTCACCAAATCAAATGCTTTATTAAAAGGTTAAAAAAAAAGTCATTCATTCAACACAAATATCTCTTGAGTCCCTGTTATTTGCTAGGCACTCTTTTCCTGCCTGGCAGTAAATAATCCCTCAAGGGATTAGGGAGAAAGGGACAAGGAATAAATACGTGAGTATAGACCATGTCATGAGGAGATCAGGGCTATGAAGAAACAGAAGTGAAGAATTAGAGGCTGTGGGAAGTTGAAAGAAATGCTATTTTATACAGGAAGGTATAACCAAAGCACTTTAAAAACATTCAAATAGTTCATTATCCATATTTCTCTGTCTAAAGTGTTCCAATTTCAAATTAATTCCTTACCACAGAGCCTTGTGCCGCATACGTGCTGACTATTAATGCAGCTATTTGGCACCGACTGGTTGCTCCAAGGCAGCAATAAGACTTCATGGTTCTGAAACATCTGGCTGTGTGTCTGCTTATATTACCTTCAAAAGGCAGACATCGTTCATAGCTAATCTAATCCACTCATTCTTCTCCTTAAGGAAAAAGTGTTGTAAAAGTAAATATGTGCTGATTGTTTATAGTAAGCCAATTAAGCCCAGAATCACTAATACTTATTGAGCATTCAATATGGGTCACGTATATGCTAAGGACTGTGCTGTATTAACTGATCAAATCCTCAGTTAACGCATATATGTATTATTCCCATTTAATGGATAAGGAAACTTGGCGTTACAGGGATAAAAACATCCTGGAGGAAGTTAGTCTGTTAGTAACTGACAGACACAAAATCCAAGCCTTAGTAGTCGGACCACGGAACACATGGTCGTATTCCGTAGGCGTGAAATCCCAGAATGCCAAGGACTGAACGGGAAGCGGCTGGGATGTCTCTGCACCTTTCTCACCAGCACCTCCCACCACTGTCACGGCAGGGCTGGGGCGCAGGAAATGCACATTAGCTGAGCTGACCCTCCATGGAAAGTCCCAACTGATAGGAAGGACACTGTCCATTAGCCAACAACTCACCTCACGCCTAGACCTTTGTGACCATCCTTCACAGGTAAAAAGACCATGAAACAATTTAAATGACACAAACTCCAAGACTAGTAAATGAGGCTCTTAACTTCATCCCAATTTATTTTATTGTTGAAGGGTTGTGGGAAAGAGTGGGGTATGGAACACTGAAAAGGGAGGGAAGCTCATCAAGTATCTGTATGTGTGCATATAACATACATGTGTATGCCAGGAACATTTATTTGAATTAATAGAAATGTGGCTCAGCACCTGTAGCCCAGTGGTCACAGCACTGGCCATATACACCAAGGCTGGCAGGTTTGAGCCTCACCCAGGCCAGCTAAGACAACTGCAACAAAAAGTAGCCGGGTGTAGTGGACACCTGTACTCTCAGCTACTTGGGAGGCTGAGACAAGAGAATCACTTAAGCCCAAGAGTCTGAGGTTGCTATGAGGTGTGATGACACAGCACTCTACCGAGGGTGACAAAGTGAGATTCTATGAAAGAAGGAAGGGAGGGAGGGAGGGAGGGAGGGAGGGAAGGAAGGAAGGAAGGAAGGAAGGAAGGAAGGAAGGAAGGAAGGAAGGAAGGAAGGAAGGAAGGAAGGAAGGAAGAAAAAGGAAGAAAAAGGAAGAAAGGAAGAAAGAAAGAAAGAAAGGTGTTGGATACTTTCATACAATGTCATTATAGTCTTGTGAAAGAGTCTGTATTTTGACCAGAAGAGTCTTTTCAGTCAAGTGCTTAGTCAATATAGGTTAGTATATTATATTAAGCATTCAGTAATGGCTAATTCTCTCTTATATAACACTCCAATACTTCACACCTCAACCAAAAGTGGGAAATCCAGGTCAGTGCTTAAGATCTCTCTACCCCAAATTCACAAGTGTCTATATCCCCTTTGAGTTACAAATGTGGCTCTAAATTTTTACTAGTCATTAAGAAGATCTGGGAACATTCTGTAAAATGTGGGATCCCAAAAATACTGAGAATTTGGTCTAGGATGAGGCCTGAGCATTACTTTCACAAGCTCATTAGGTGACTGTAATTTGCAGAGAGCACTGGGAAACGCTGATCTAGAACAGAGTCTCCTAACACCTTGTTGCATTTTTAATAACATTTATGTTTATATTTGTAACTTAGCGAGTCATAACACACATCCAGGAATTCCCTACAGAAATAAATAAATGTTACATAAGCATTGTTTATTTAAAGTGCTATCTTTGGAACTAACCCATTGTGACAATTCGAACCATACCACAAAGCTGTATACAAAACTGGAAATTCCAATAATAATTGAGGAAAATAATAATCTTCTATTTCATATTTTAAGGAAACCAAACAAATGCTTGGCTGCTCTTTAATTGAGAAGATAAAGCACTGTAATATTGATAGACCATTTCTAATAATTAAGTGGCACTTCTACAACTCTAAAGCCAAGAACTTCATCCATAACTCTGCCCATGTGACAAGCACACAGAATTCAGCCCAATAGTGGCTGGTTTCCCAGGCAACGAGCACAGATATGGCCACGGGGGCGGGGGCATGAAAAACAAGAAAAAGCATAGCAGCGTTCCCAGTGGGCTTAAGAAATGCATTTTAATTGTCAAAATGTCACAGACAACAACATTGAAAATCATTTCATTGGAAATGATTCAAAGCAAAATACCATTTTCATTATGGCAAACGAGGTGTGGGGAAAACAGAGAAATTAGATTCTCTTCCTTTGCTGTGGATTAAGTAGGGATGGCAATCAATCTTATTTGATTTTACAAAATGTATCTGCATTAGTACAGATTTTTGAATATGCCTCCTCGGTTTTCTCCGTAAATATGACCATACACTGAATCAACCTAAAAAGAAGAGAGAAATTCAGGATGGCGGCACAGCCCTGAGTTAAGGGGGCACCTGACCAACATCTGTACAAAGACAAAGCTCCTCCCTGCTTAGACCTTACCTCAAACGGCGAACCACACACTTCACAGCACAGAACAGAGCTGCACAGACTCACTCAGCTCGTTTCCTCATCTACAGTAACACGGCTTAGATGCAATCTTTTAAAAACCTTTCTGGCTCTAACAGCTTTTGATTTTTATTTCTAAAAATCTTTATGTCTGAAATACAGAAGGGCTGTTTTGTCTACAAACGCTGTTTACAAGATAAATACTATATTCTAAGCCATCTTAAAACTTTTTCTTCATAGGACCTAAACTTTGACAGTTAACCTTAAGAAAATAATATTTGAAATGACCAAATGAACAGCTATTAAAGTGTCTGCATTTTGCACCAGCTTTGATGGTATTTCCTCTTACATCTGTGTCAGGAATACTTACTTGGATTAACAGAAATGTGTTGGATTTCTTTAATCTATACTTTCACACAATATGTCAACTACAGTCTTGTGAAGTAGTCTATATTTTCATCCAAAGAATCTTTTCAGTCAAATGCTTAGTCAATTTAGGAACTTAGGTTGAATTGATTAAGCACTTGAGTCAAAACTACCAATTTAGTAGCTGCAGGCAAATATCACTAAAGTGGTTTTTTTTTCTGATAATTTACCTCTCAATGATTGGTAAATGAGGGAATGGATTGCAAAATGGATGTTCCAAGAAAGGAAATGTCCACCACTTTTTTCCTTCTCCCTTGTATATTCAACAAGGCAACATTAATGAATTACAATTCATTTTTCAGAGCAAATCACCTGTCATTGAACTTCATTAGATCAATGTTAATGCCTCAGTGTATCAGCTGCACTACTCAAGTGGCCTTGAGTATCTAGCTGGTTGCTTTTGTGTATGACTTCCTTTTGCCTTTTTGATACATTCTTATTTTCCTATAAGAGTTAGTACAAGGCAAGATTTAAGAGAACAAATTGATAATTCATAGCAAAGTGAATTCCAGAAAAACAACACATATGTTGCTCTATCCTAATGTTTTCAATCAATTCAAAAAAAAAAATGTGACCTGTCTGTGCTTGACACAGGATTTCTGGAACTGGCTCATACCACTGAAATAGAGAAAATTATTCAATTTTTGAGGAATTTTGGAGAACTGATTAAGTCATTATTAAAAATTAAATGACAAACTCCCAACTAAAGAAATTATATTAAGACAAAGATAACGCTCGGTACTCTTCACATTCTGATTATTTTACATTTTATTATCATCTGTGCTCATAATGCATTTACTGCATATGGAAATATCACATGTGCACACACCTCTTCCTAACTCAGCATCAGAACATCACCTTGGTAGCTTGAAACTGGCTATGAAGTACAGATTTCACCATAGGAATGGGCAATGCTGTAAGCCATGTAGCCTTGGTTTTCAGAGAGCCAGCTGTTAATACAACAAACTGGTCAACATCAGGAGCTAGGCCTGCTATACCACATGTGGTGCATGTCTGGTCTATGAAGATCAGGCCCGCTGAAGAGGTGGTGCATGTAGGGAGGTGGTCAACTATGGAGGATCTACCAGCACACCAGTGGACTAAAGAACCCAGACGAACTCCCTACCCTCCTGTGATCACCAAAGACAAGGCACTAAGGGGAGGATGTAGCAAGTCTAGGGAATCAGGAAAGACCTACCAGAGAAACTGTGGGTTGAGCAGAGTCCTGAGGGATAAAGTCAAGCTTAGCTACATGGCCAAGTCATCCAGCCCCGATAAAGAGTTTTACCAGGCAAGGGGGTTTAGAGTTAAGCAGGACAGAATCACAGTCAAGAAATTCAATAAGGCCCAGGGCGCCGGTGATGGGGTAGAGAGAGAGATAAGGCTGAGAAGACACAGATGTTTCTTGCAAATGTTAAAAACAGACGCTCATGCTCTTAACTGTATTTCAAAAACAACAGGAAGCTACTAAAGGTTTTCAAGCACTGGGGTAGAAGGAAGAAAGATATGAATTATTAAATAACCACACCTGATTCGACTGGAGAATGGACCAAAGGGTCACCTATGAGAAGCTGCAGAGAGTGGGCAGAATGCGGGCCCAGTGACTCCACACTGTCCCGATGACAGCACACCAGCAAAAACTTTCTGTGTATGCAGTAGCAGACATGGTTCATTTATCTGTCATTTAAATGCACCCTCAATGCTACTGATACAAACATTATTAAACATATACAACGAAGGGAAATCTTCAAATGTGAAATAATAAAATGCAGTTGACATGACGTTCTGATATTCCATTTCCACATTTCACTGGTCCTACACGCCAGGTCAGGGACCACTGACAAGGCCACTTCAGGGGCAGAATCAATGGTGGGATTGCACAGAATTGGCCAGACCCCACGTTCAGGGGAGTGAAGAACCACAGTGGGAAAAACATCTTGAAAGCGTGGCCACCTGGCTCTGAATACATTCCCTCACACTCTGTCTACGAAACACACCACCAGGCCCAGGCACAATTTCCTGGCCCTCAGTTTCATCAGGGACAAATACAAAATGTTAAGCTCCTTAACACAGATGTCATTTCTTCCTCATTACTCATACTCAAAGACAAACAAAAAGCAGACAACACCACGAGACTAGCACAGCTATAGCTGTGTTCTGACATCCCCTGGGAACCAAGCAGAACTGCCATCCTGGCTGGTAACACCTGCCAAATGAGAGAGCTTGGGCAAGACCAGGCCGAGTGCCCAGAGACGTCTCCTGAGAAGTTCACCGAGTTTAGCAGAGTTCAGATAAAGGGTCACTGGAATTGACAGGGGGAACTCATCTATATCTGTACCCTCGGAAAGATTCACTACACTTTCAGATCTTTGAAAGCTAAAATTAGAGCCAGGACACTCTTAATTCTAACTTACATTTAAACTTATGTGAAATGAAACCAAAGGGTCAAAATAGTGTTTTCTGAATATCCTTCCCCTCTGAAAGGGCCAAGGATACTTAGAGAAATGATTAGTTCCAGGTTATACCAGAAAATATCCCGGATGTGTATGGCCACATAGCCATGGCAGAGTGCGAGGATGTGTCACTGGCAGCCCGGAGGAGCCAACTTGGGTCCCGCTGCTACCAATGAGGGACAATTAAGGCATGTGAAAGAATAATAATAAAATAGGCTGAAACATCTACGTTGATGTTTGTAAGTTCACGATGATACTTTCTTTTAGAAAAGGAGAGAAATGGCTCGGTGCCTATGGCTCAGCGGGCTAAGGCGCCAGTCACGTACACCTGAGCTGGCGGGTTTGAATCCAGCCCCAGGGCCTGCCAAACAACAATGACGGCTGCAACCAAAAAATGGCCGGGCGTTGTGGCGGGCGCCTGTATTCCCAGCTACTTGGGAGGTGGAGGCAGGAGACTGGCTTGAGCCCAGGAGTTGGAGGTTGCTGTGAGCTGTGATACCACAGCACTCTATCCAGGGTGACAGCTTGAGGCTCTGTCTCAAAAAAAAAAAAAAAAAAAGAAGAAAAGGAGAGAAACTAAACCAGGGGCATTCGGCCTGGAAAGCCAATTTATTATTCTAAAAACTGATAAAGACATAGATGGGATTAAGAATTTCCTTTCTGTACCTCAGATGGACAAAGTAGTTAACAAGGAAATGTTTCTCTTTATAGAAATCTCCCAGCTAATAAATAAAAGAATTAGAACAACTTATAGCAAGCAAGATAATGGACCCAGGCAGGAATTACTAAAAACTGCTCACAAAGTGATAAACCACCACATTTTTTGTATCTGCAGATGGAAACACACACCATCACCCAGAGATATTATTGTCAAAATTAAAATCGGAATCATATCAAGACTCTATGTCTAGCTACCAATTTATCAGAAACAGCAGATACAGGAATATGGTTGATTCTATAGGGATAGATTCAGCAAAATCCAGACATGGGAAAAACCACAGGAAAAACAACTCAATTTCAATGAATAAATCGAAACACACACACAGAGGAATTGGGGGATGGGGAAGGAACCTAAAAACTAAAACAGACAAGAGACACAGCAATCAAATGCAATGTGTGCAGTTTGCTTAGATTCTGATTTAAACAAGCCAAATATAAAATCACATCGACAAAACAATCAGAGAAATTTTAACAATAAAATTATATAGCAGGAATGTTACACAGTACTCGGGTTACATAAATAAGAGGTTTCATGTTTTGGAAGTGTGTACCATAACATTTTCAGAAGAAATGACATGCAGTCTGGAATTTGCTTAAAAATCATCCCATTTGCAGGAGTTCGTGGGAATACAGCCAAAGCTAGATTGGCCATAAATTGATAATTGTGAGAGCTGTGAGGAGGGTATAGGATTTCGTTACACTACTCTCCCTGGTTTTGCCTATGTTTAAAATTTTCTCTAATAAAAAAGTAATAAAATACAAGTGATCCATCAATGTAGAGAATTTCCAAGACAAGTGAAAAATATGTAACATAGTGATACTGAATATGGTTGGCCTTCTAAATCTGTGGGTTCTGCATCCCTGAATTCAACTCGCCACACATTAAAATATTTAAAAAAAATAAAAACAATACAACAAGAAAACTCAAATTAACAAACAACACAGTATAACTATTTACATGGCATTGCATTCATTGTATTGGGAACTGTAAGTAACCCAGAGATGATTTAAAGCACATGGATGCATGGTCACGGCTTATATGCAAATATCCATGCCATTTTATTAATATATCAGGGAGTCGAGCATCCCTGGATTTTGCTATCTGCAGGGGCCCTGGGCTATATAAATTTTTAACCTCCAATTAGGGTTACATTTTTAAAAAGAAAAGCTGCCTGAAGTCTTATTCACCGTAATGGTATCTACAACAATCTGTGCTACACTTGAATCGATCTGTTTAGAACAGGCTGAGCTGACTTCATACAACATTCATTCAGGAGAGGTTCGGTTTTACTGAAAAGATTTGCTAAGCCAAGCCCACTAAATGGTGTTTCTCACAAGTTAACTAAGATGCAACATGGAATTTACATATGTGATTAGCAGGGTCCACATGTGGCTTGAACCCCGCTTAACTATATATTCACTTTGAAAAAGTGAATACTATCCCCAGACTTCTTTCATTTTTAAGAAAGATTAAGCTCACTTGATCACAATCAAGTTACAGATGTTAACCACTTGCATTTTACCTGCACATCCACAGCAAATATTTCAGAAAAATAATTCAAGGGCTAATAAAACAGTATGCAGTAAGCAATAGAGAAGAAAGGTGAAAAGATCCTTATATTCTGATGCCCTTAAGTATATTATTAGAAGATGTTCAAAAATATTCACCAATAAGATTAGGAGAAATGGAAGCAGAAAGAATTAAAGTTTTTAACTGTGAGTAGCATAAAAACTAGAAGCTTAAAACACAGGAATTGACAGCAAATTATAAAAGGCAGTCAGATGTTGGCAGAGAGATTCACTATTTAAAGCTTCATCTGATTAATAATTCTCTTAGAAGTCTGTCTGGGAAGGGGCACATCTCTTGGAGGTAAAAATTTCTCAACTCAGGGAAAAGTCTACTAATCACAGAAAATAAAAACTTTGTCCCATGAGTTTTATAAACATTATTTTTGTGTCATACATGCCAGTTATGTTACTCCCTATTCTTGGTGTGCATTATTTGAAGTAAAAAAGCCTGTATTGAGCTAATTTTCCACCAATAAATAAGAATAAACACTCAAGTGTGGATATACAATAATAAAACAGGCATCATTGCCCCTCGCACACCCCCCAATCTTTTCTCCACACTTTCAGAGCACCACTGGATGAATGGTCCCGACTTCTGCATAAGAAAGGAGAATACAAACATCGACCATGTGTGTTACCAACGATGCCAAAACGTCATTTAGTGCAGAGGAGGAAAGAGGAGAAAGGACACACAGCGGGCAGGCCGGGCCCAGCACTCTGTGGACTTCCTGAGCTCAGGAGTTCCAGACCAGCCTGTGCAAGAGCAAGAACAAGACACCTGTCTTTACTAAAAATAGAAAAATTAGCCAGGCTTCATAGAGGGCACCTGCAGTCCCCGCTGCTCGGGCGGGCAGCTGAGCCAGGAGGATGGCCTGTACTCAGGAATTTGAGGTTTCTGTGAGCTATGATGCCACGGGCACTCTACCCAGAGCAACTGAAAGAGACTCTGTCTCAAAAAAAAAGATGCACAGCAGCCTAATTCCTGAGAATAAAATTACGCCGCCAGTGGTCAAAATATTTTGTTTAGGTCAAAATATTGTTTTTCGGCTCGGCGCCTGTGGCTCAACAGGCTAAGGCGCCAGCCACATACACTTGAGCTGGTGGGTTCGAATCCAGCCCGGGCCTGCCAAACAACAATGCCGGCTGCAACCAAAAAATGGCCAGGCGTTGTGGCGGGCACCTATAGTCCCAGCTACTTGGGAGGTGGAGGTAAGAGACTCGCTTGAGCCCAGGAATTGGAGGTTGCTGTGAGCTGTGATGCCACAGCACTCTATCCAGGGTGATAGCTTGAGGCTCTGTCTCCAAAAAATATATATATATGTATTTTTTTCTTCCTTAAAAGAAGGAATAAGGAAGGAATAAGGGATAATAAGGAATAAGGGATAATAACCACAATTATAAAACTAAACCAAACCTTCTCTGAAGCACAGAAGCCTTGTTCTAAGAGTTTAACAAAACCACAGCGATGTAGTCGACCTGGAGGGAAGAAGTGAATGAAGACGGAGGACGTAACTACAAACCAAGAGTGGCCGTGTCAGACGTGCTTTCAGAGGTTCTGTCCTCTAAGTAAGAATCTCAACAGTCCATGCCAACATTGTACAGCACTGGTCAGTAACCAGCCATGTCCGAAAAGTCACTTGTGAGGCTCCATAGCAATATACCATCTTGGAGAATGCGTAAAAATGACATACGAAAAATAACATCTGGTGGAAAATATGATTGAAATAAAACATTCCTTCAGTGTAAAAATCATTCCTATTAAAAAATGTAAATAATATTAAAAGGTCAAGTTTAGGATATAAAGATATTGAAATTTTGTATTTTATACATAGGAATGCTCTCTTATCACACTGCTTTATCTAGAACCTAAAAGGAAAACCATCCACCCTAGGGGTGTGCATGCGATTGGTTCCAGGAATTCCCACGAATACCAAAGCCCACAGATGCTCACAGTCCTGACATAAAGTTGCTTAGTATTTGCATATAACCTATGCATATCCACCCACATTCTTTCTCTCTAGATTACTTGTAATACACAGCACAGTAAAAGTGCTATTTAAATAGCTGCTATACTGCATCGTTTTGGAACTAATGACCAGGAAACAGTCCGTACATGTTCAGTACAAATTTTTTCCTGAATATTTTCAAGCCAGTATCGGTGGAATCCATGACTGTGGAACCCAGGGATACGAAGGGCTGCTGCATACAGCCAGCTAATAGAAGCACACAGGGTTGACAAAGATGTGATTCCTGTTTTATAAACACTTACATGCTAGAGAGGTACATGAATAACTACAAAACAGCTGGGCAAGGTGGCTCAGCCTGTAATCCCAGCACTCTGGGAGGCTGAGCCGGGTGGATTGCCTGAGCTCAGGAGTTAAGACCAGCCCTGAGCAAGAGCAAGACCCATCTCTACAAATAGCCGGGCGTTGCAGTGGGCGTCTGTAGTCCCAGCTACCCGGGAGGCCGAGGCAAGAGATTGCTCAAACCCAAGAGTTTGAGGTTTCTTTGTCACCTGTGACACCACAGCACTCCACCTGGGGAGACAAGAATGAGACTTTGCCTCAAAAAAAAAAAAAAGAAAAAAACTACATAATAAAGAACACTACAGGACATATACATAAAACTAGAAAAGGGTGCTTTACTTAAAATAAAAAAAGACATTCCCTTATTTTATTTTATTTTTTGAGGCAGAGTCTCATTATGTCACCCACAATAGAGTGCTCTGGAATCACAGCTCACAGCAACCTCAAACTCTTGGGCTTAAGCGATTCCCTTGCCTCAGCCTCCCAAGTAGCTGGCACCACAGGTGCCCACCACAATGCCCAGTTATTTTTTGTTGTAGTTGTCGTTGTTTAGCAGGCTCGGGCTGGATTCGAACCTGCCAGCTCTGGTGTATGTGGCTGGCTCCCTAGCCACGCAGCCCTAGGTGCCAAACCATGGAAACATCTTAATTCTCCCCCAAATCCACTTCTTCACAATTTAAAAAAAAAATCCTAAATTGCAATAATAGAAAAATGGGCCTTTAGGTCAATATACTCATGAAGACTCATCTTAAAAGCCTTTCTTAAAACACAATAAACAAACATAAAACAGAAACTTATACAGAGGTTCACAAATGCAAGCTATATCCAATACTTAACTAACTTATTTTCCAGTAACTTAGGTTACAATATAACAGACATTCCTATAACGTAAGTAACACTATGATAACATAGCATGTAATAACTTTTAATGCTTACAAGTAAAACAAATCACAAGGAAGGGAAGAGACAGAGCTTGAACAAGAGAGCACTTGTGAAAGAATGAAACTGCCCGACATGTCTAGTATTTACAATTTGAATAAATTTTCCTCTAATCAAACTGTCACACCTATCACATGAAAATCAGTATTTATTAAAAAAATCTTTTAAATAATGCAAAATAGCTAAATGTCAACCAACCTTTGCTACTGCAGATTTGTTTTTAATCAAGCAAACATAATTACAAAATGATGGCTAGAGTTTTATTTCTACAAATACTACCCCATTTGGATCATGTCAACAAAAAATGGTCTCAAAGAAATACTCACTAAACAGGAGAGTAATTCTACTCACTACTAAACAGGTGAGTATCACTACTCAATACTTTTCTTCCCAATGTACATAAATCTAAATGATCATCCCCCGAATGTTGGGTCAGATGTACATTCTCATCTGATGAGATCGCCTGCTGATCATGGAATTGATTTCATCAATTTACAGGAAACAAAGTAAATGGTACTTTTGTCACACTACTCAAAAATACTAAAACGTAGTGTGACATACTGCCCATATTAAACATATGTTTTAGGACCATGAATAATGGTCCCTCTAAAAGTGTCACCTCCTAATCCCTAGGAATTGCCATTACACGGCAAAAGGGATTTCACAGATGTGATTAGATAAAGACCTTGATGTAAAGGAGACCATCCTGGCTCTAAGGAGTGTATGCCGTCTTATGTAAGGAGACCATCCTGGCTCTATGGAGTGTATGCCATCTTGATGTAAGGAGACCACTCTGGCTCTATGGAGTATATGCCATCTTGATGTAAGGAGACCATCTTGGCTCTATGGAGTGTACACTGTCTTGACATAAGAAGACCATCCTGGCTCTATGGAGTGTACACTGTCTTGACGTAAGGAGACCACTCTGGCTCTATGGAGTGTACGCCGTCTTGATGTAAGTAGATCATCCTGGCCTATGGAGTGTGTGCCGTTTTGATGTAAGGAGATCATCCTGGCCTATGGAGTGTGTGCCATTTTGATGTAAGGAGACCACCCTGGCTCTATGGAGTGCACACCATCTTGATGTAAGGAGACCATCCTGGCTCTATGGAGTGTGTGCCATCTTGTAAGGAGAACATCCTGACTCTATAGAATGTATGCCGTCTTGATGTAAGGAGACCACCCTGGCTCTATGGAGTGTACACCATCTTGATGTAAGGAGACCATCCTGGCCTATGGAGTGTACACCATCTTGTCGTAAGGAGAACATCCTGGCTCTACGGAGTGTATGCTGTTGGCCCAGATATTCATGCATTGAAATCCTAACCCCTAAGGTGATGATATTAGGGAGTAGGGCCTGTAAGGAGGCGCCACCATCATGACTACGGTTAGTGTCCTTATTTTTGAAGAAGCCTAATGGAGCTTGTTTGCTTCATCTACCATGTAAACATGCAGGCAAGAAAGAACCATCCACAAGAAAATAAACTGTCACCAGACACAGAAACCAAAGCCTAGACCTTCCCTGCCCTCCTCATGAGGGAAGCATAATCTTCCTAAGCCCTAACCATGGATCACAGGTCCTCAAAATTCAGTGCAGTTTTGGGTTCTGTAAATTCTGATACATCTACATCCTGTTTCTGCCTCTGAGTCCCAACCCCCTTAGTCTAACAAAACAGCTAAGATTAAACACTAGCAGATACTCACATGCTACTTATGCAAACTGGTCACTAGCTGGTTTTCTTATTCTGAGTCATAAATCTTTAGGCTGTATCATCTCTGCCAAACAATAGAATATTTTTTTTCCAACTCATTAATATAAATTTTATATTTAAAATAAGGATTTCTTACCCTGATTTAAATAAAAAATTAGCCAATGGATCAGCAACGACTCAAATTGACATTTTAATTAAATGTGATGATAGGCTGAGTAACCTAGCAGTGTTCCGAAATGCCCTTCGGTTACTGTGTTTTCCCTATTATGACTAGCTTGAGGATTTGCTAATGATCCAAGTGTAATTTTCCATCTTAAATGTTTCATCTTTAAACATTTATCTTAAAATTTATCTTTTTTTTTTTTTTTTTTTTTTGAGACAGAGCCACAAGCGGTCACCCTGGATAGAGTGCTGTGACATCAAAGCTCACAGCAACCTCCAATTCCTGGGCTCAAGGAAGTCTCTTGCCTCTGCCTCCCAAGTCGCTGGGACTATAGGCGCCCACAACGCCCGGCCACTGTTTTTTTGGTTGCAGCCATCATTGTTGTTTGGTGGGCCCAGGCTGGATTCAAACCCACCAGCTCAGGCGTACGTGGCTGGTGCCTTAGCCCATTGAGCCACAGGCGCCGAGCCAGTAATTTATCTCTTAAAGATGATGTATTTTCCTAAAATTACATGCTACCTTAAAACCCTCCCATACATAAACTTCACTAAATGAGCTCTGAGTGTGTATCTGTGAGTACACACACACACACATATATTTGTTTTAAATATTGGTAGGGTATTACAACAAATGAACAAGAAATAAACATTTAGTATAATGTGGTAGAGACACAATTTGGAGCACGGGCAACGAGCTAGTGTGGTCACTGTATTAACTCTTTACTGTAAAAATAAGAGTTGAAAAATAATGGATAGGTGGCACCTTAACCCCTGAAACAGATTAAAAACGACACCTTAATCCCTAGAACAGATCCAAAATTTAGGGTAGAGAAAAGTTTCTGCAACTTTTAGAGACAACATGAACATAAAGTCAGTACACACAGAGAATACAGTGTGACATTATTTACCAACAAGCAAGGTGAATGGTTTGGATTCCCAAGATCAAGTGGGAGAAATAGTACATGAAGTCATAATCCTCGATTTATGGAGTTATTAAAACTCATGATTATAATTAAGGGCAGGTGCTTCCAAATGCCAATTTGAGAAAAATATTTAAAGGAAGCAAAAAATCTAAGACAGAAGACATGGAAAGACTTTTTTTTTTTTCCTTGAGATAGGCTCTCTGGTTCAGTCATCCTGGATAGAGTGCTCTAGAGTCACAGCTCACAGCAACCTCAAACTCTTGGGCTCAAGTGATCCTCTTGCCTCAGCCTCCTTAGTAACTGGGACTACAGGTGTCCGCCACAACACCCAGCTAGTTTTTCTGCTCTTAGTACTAGGAGACGGGGCCTTGTTGTTGTTCAGGCTGTTCTCAAACTCCTAAATTCAAGTGATCCACCTGCCTTGGCCTCCCTAAGTGCTAGGACTACAGGAAGGAGGAAAGACCTTTTTTAACAAAGACCTTCATTTCTGAGAGGGCGTTATCACCAAAGGTTTCTTTGGCACACATGTGCTCACGTGCACCTTGGCATTCACAAGCTATGCTGTGTGCACACGCTGTAGCTCCTGGCTTCTTATTAAGAAGACTTACTTGGTAATATGTAGGCAATGAATTGATTAAATAGTAGTTCGTAAATTAATAACAGACAACTTGATCTAAATGAATTGACCATATATGGCATAACGCAAAACGAATTATGGAACTGATTTAGACATCAAGTTGCCTTTTTCTCTTCAAGAGGTAACCAACCCTTGCAGAGATTACCAGTTGTCCATTCAACAGAGAAGTGAGAGGTTCAGATACAGGGGAACTCTCACCAACATCTTGCTGCCTTTTGTGTGGCTTCCTCTCCAGCCTTTACTTACTTGGGGTTGAGACAATGACCCTAAGACATAAGGGACATCTCCAGCTGGGCCAGACAGTGGCAAGCAGAACTGAGAACACAAAGCTGCTTCAGACAGTGAAAGCGATGAAAAAATAAATAATAGACATATTCTCAAGAAGTAAACAAGAGAGCTATATCAGGTGCTGCCAGAATAGAAGAAAAGATTTTATCCACCAGGCTTTCATGCTGACAAAACAGTCCATGAGATGGGTCTCTCGGTGACAAGAGCTCATATAAAAAAGAACCCAAATACTCGGTTGAAATGGAAGATGAAAACGAAAAAGAAATCTCGTTTCTTCACCAGTGTACTCTAATGTTGTCTGTTGAAAACAAACACTTTGATATAATTATTTTCTCTACATAACACACTTCTCATTACCATTTGGAAATGTGCTCTTTGCTTTGATTTAAATTATACTTTCCTAACATATGCACAGCTATATTGCCTTCACAAATTTCCAGGTGTAAGTGGCTATTTTTTGCATTTGATAAACAGATACGATAACTGAGCAAATGAAGTATATTCCCATACAAAGGCACAACCTCAGAGCCAAACAAAATATACTAGCACAGGACAAAAAGAAGCGAGAAGTGACTGACCAGTGGGGAAATGTGGGGGAGAGGGAGTAGAAAGAACAAATTTCTAAAACTGCTTTTCTCGACCATTTCAGCGGGATCTGAATAACACAGGGAGCTGTACAAAGGGTCCAGTTGAACCTGGTTTGGGTCTAATTTCAAAGGTAACCGCTAGTGAAATCTGTGACTCATCTTATACTCAAGTGTCATATCATCGTTGGCACTCTGAACCCTGAACACAAGGCTTTCCAGATGAATACCAGAGCACTGTCCTAGGCATAATCTGCTAACTACAGGCCAATTCTACACCTGGCTACATGGGGTACAAAAATCTCTAAAAAATTAATACTTCGCTGGGCAATGGACTGCCAGTCATTATTATTAAGGATAAAATACAGAAGACTCTCCATAGCTGACCACCACCTGAAGTTGACCTACTTCCCACAGACTGGACATGCACCACATGTACTTATCAGTACAGTAGGCCTAGTTCCTTGTGTTGACCACCCCTGTATGTTGACCAGTTTGTGACAATCTTGGGCGATCAATTTCTAGAGGTTCTAACATATTATCAATATGTGAAGATTTTTTAAAGATGTAAATGCTTCACATAAGGGCCAAATGTTTAGTCTACTTAAAGATAATTTAGGAATACTGTTGGCAAGTCGGAACTGAAAAATGCTCTGGCCTCAAGGCAGAATTATTTGGAAATGCCACAAATAAACCAACACGGGGATCTCGAGGTGCAGTTAATTGTTCGTACATTTTTGGTAATCCTTCTGCTTGTGTGGAATAGCAAGTCCTGAGCTGCAGTTATGAGACAGACACACACACACTATGCTGTTGTTTTACATTATCAAGCTTCAGTTTCCAAATGGTGAAATAAGGCAGGTGGGCTGGGAGCTTCCTAAGGAGCTGTTACACTCAGCAAAGTTATGAAAATCTTTTCCAAATGTCCCTTGTTCAAAATATCAATGGCCTCAATGGTAAAAAGCCACGCACATGTCTAAATTTTCATGTGCTCAATGGGAGGAAAGGATCCCGAGCAA
Organism: Arctocebus calabarensis; assembly: GCA_963573935.1. Classification (NCBI taxonomy): domain Eukaryota; kingdom Metazoa; phylum Chordata; class Mammalia; order Primates; family Lorisidae; genus Arctocebus; species Arctocebus calabarensis. Next base: position 24,664 of record CAUYON010035919.1, read on the forward strand.
AGTAAGCAGACAGAAGTGACACAGTACATTGAAAAGACCGTAATGTTACTTTGGAGTGTTCCAATGCAAAGACGACACATGAAATGTTTCAGCCCAATGAAGCAAGTGATCACTTATCTTTCATTAGCGTGTTTTAAAGCCTGATATCACTTATGATCTGATGTAGGGGAAAATAGTACCTTGTTCATTTTTTAAAGGATGAAGCACATGAAGAGAGAAACTTCCGACAATTTTAGACTATGTAACCGAAATCGCCATGTGCTGACGGCTGGCTATTAAACTGGAAATCTGAAGGCTAAAGTAGACCTTCTTTGGGATATCAAATAAGTGAGAAAGAAGATTTTATTTATGGCATTTAAATGGAGTCCTCTGGAACAAACAACGTGGTTCAGACAGAACGCCCACTGCTGAACTGCTGTCACCTGACAGCCTATCTTATCTGCCAAATTGCTCATTAGGTTTGGCAATTTTCACCTGCGCCTCCAGTTTATATTTCAGCGGGGAATAAACATCAGTCTGCTTTTACCATCTTCTGCAGTGAGCTTCCAACATCTCCGTCACACCACAGCTTGCCTCTCCCTCCTCCCGCAGCCCCGTATACACACCTTGTATACATACCATTATTCTAAAAATGTCAACTCAGCTTCCAGCTCTGGAAGCCAATATAACTTAAATAAAGCAAAAACACAAGAGAGAGAAGGTGCAAAACAAGCCTCATAGTACAAGATGAAATGGGCTGACCAAGAACTAACTTAATTTTTCACTCAAAAAAAAAAAAATGCATAAACCATAGAATTAAATTTTTTTTCCCTTTAATGCTCATTTCAGACAGCATGTCTGAGTGGGGCACAGGTGACAGAGAGGGAGGACTCCTCTTCCAGTTGGCTCTGACCCATCCAACCTTTGTTATTGGTCTGAAAGGCGAGTACTCCAATTTATAAACAAACAATAGAGGTAACTTGGCAACCAGAACAAAGAGGTAACAGAGAGTACTACTCAGCTCTGCCTCTGCCTCATTCTGCTGATCCCTGCCAATGAGCACTGTGACATTCAGAGGCAGATCAATACAAAAAAAAACAAAGAGATATTTTATGGGCAAAAAGCACCAAAGATATAAAACAAAATGTCTGAAACCCCATAAAGCAACTTCTGATGGAATACTGTTTTTCATTTTGCAGAAGTAAAATATTCACCACTAACCCTGCAATTAGCTAGAAAATTACAATAATTACAGCAATTTTGTATCCCATCTCCAATCCAATTAATAGATATATGACCTTGTCAACATGTAATAATCAGATTGCATCTACAACAAAACTGGATGGGTTTTACATGCTGAATAGAGCTTGCACAGTAAGAAGGTAATTATTTGAAATACTGAGAATACCATTTGTATGCCATGCTCCATTTCACAAGTTAAAAGGAAATACAATAGAAATATTATTTCTATTCTCAATATGTATTTAAATCAGATCAAGAAAATAATATTCTAATACCAGTTATTGTTAAGAGGATCGATCTCTAAACCAAAGATCTTGGATCTCCTAGGACGATAAAATTAATCTGTATATCACTGGGTAAGAAAAAAAATGAAGAGATCAAGGAGGGAAAACAATGCAAACTTATGACACAAGCCCTCTATGATAATTACTGATATTTAAATGCTAAAAATTAAGAAGTTAGCAAAATCTAAATTAAATAATATTATAGAAAACAACTTTCCGAGTAATGAATATAAATAAAGTTAACATAATTTAGGAAAGGTTAACAGAGATAAAAGATACAAAAGTAAAAAGGAAATATAATAGTAAATCATACTTTTGTTTCCCAAATTTGTTAGAGATTATGCTGCAGAAGTTGTACCACCATCACTAAGGCATATGCCATTTCCAGAGGAAACCTGATTCTTCGGTCTGGACTTTCCATGAGACATTGAAAAAACCTAAATTCTGGGATGAAAAGGAATCCTGCCATGATTGTAAAGCCAGGCTACCCCCAAATGTCTGAATTCTATAAAAATTCCTTGAGAATTATGAAAAGAAAAAGAAAAAAACCTCTTGAGACAGAGACTCCATGATTTGCAAACTGTGCGCCCCTGAACAATTTCAGTCTCTCTAAGCCTGACTTACCAATATTTTAAGTAGAGATGGCTAAACATATATCACAGAAGTGGCTCCACAGTAGTACTACAGAAAGTACTGCATCTCCCTAAGGGGCATGTAATTTAGCTGGGCTGAAAAACGTCTCAGCTCTTCAGACACCGGTAAGAAGTGCGTCTGCACTCAAGCGTCATCAGTATCTAGCCAGGTGCAGTGGCTCATGCTTGTAATCCCAGCACCGTGGGAGGCCAAGGCAGTGGATTGGGTTGAGCTCAGGAGTTCCAGACCACCCTGAGCAAATCAAGACCCCTTTCTCTACTAAAAATAGAAAAATTAGCTGGGTGTGGTGGCGCGAGCCTGTAGTCCCTGCTTCTTCGGAGGTGAAGACAGGGGGATCACTTGAACCTAGAATTTCAAGGTTGTTGTGAGCTAGGTTAACATCATGGTACTCTAGCTTGGGTAACAGAGTGAAATTCTATCTTGAAATAAGAATAATAATATTACTTTATTATTGATATTATTATGGTGGGAGAGGCTAGCAAAGGCCAAATTGCCCAGAGTCCAGGGAGGTCATGATTGCAACCTAAATAGATCTCCTTACTTTATAAAGTAATTGTAAAAGACCACACATACACATTAAAAAAATTACAAAACAAAACTTAAGGATCACCTATCCCAGTTTTTAAAATTGAGGTAAGGTACAACGATGGATAAAAACTTACAGGATGACAAGCAGAGCACATTTTAATAGAGTGACCTTGACTGAAGGTGACAAGGAAATGCCTCCGGGTAGCAAATCCTCTTGCCACTCAACTCGTTCCTAATCATTCTTTTCTACAAAAAGGAAACATGTCATAAGCCAGTTGTGTGCCCACTAATATAGTAATAATACCAATTTTTGATGATGAATCACTAATTGATATTTAGCATTTAACTGGAGCAAGTTCAAAGAACTGGGTAATATTGCTGTGACAAAACTGCACCGACTAATTGGTTGACCCTGTTTCCAACTCAGAACAATCAGAGAAAGCCAAATCTACAACTCTAACTAGTCACAAAGCATGTCCTTGTTCTAGGTGTCCTATCCGTAGTGCCCGTGCCAATAGCTTCCAATAAGAGAACACCCAAAGCCTACCCCTATTGTAAAGCTTTCCCACTTCTCTGCTGGTCTAGAGGGCATAGTGGTCGGCCCCTCAGCTCTGAATAAACAGCCTTTGCTTGTTCTCTTTTTTTTTTTGAGACAGAGCCTCAAGATGTCACCCTGGATAGAGTGCTATGACATCACAGCTCACAGCAACCTCCAATTCCTGGGCTCAAGCGAGTCTCCTGCCTCCGCCTCCCAAGCAGCTGGGACTACAGGCGCCCGCCACAGCGCCCGGCCACTTTTTGGTTGCAGCCTTCATTGTTGTTTGGTGGGCCCGGGCTGGATTCGAACCCGCCAGCTCAGGTGTACGTGGCTGGCGCCTTATCCCATTGAGCCACAGGCGCTGAGCCTGCTTGTTCTCATTTTGATGGTCATCATTTATTTTCACACAAAAAGAAGCAAAATCTATTACATATTTGTGCTATTTGGATCAATTATATGTTAATAATAATTGTAATGATCACCGTAATATATTTAAATTTTATAGAAAATTTAAAAGAGTTACATATTTAATATAGTTTCACTATTGCAGGAAAATAGTAAAAATGAAAGATACTGGGTTAAAATTCTGAACTTCTTAGAGTATGGGGAGAGAATGTTTAAGGAGAAAAAAATATTTTAGTAACCTTAAAAGAATTAAAGAAATGCCTTAAGTGCATATATTTCTTTTAAAAAGAAAAAAAAAACCTTTGTTAAGGATAATTTTGAACACATACAGTATATTAAATCCTTATGTAACCCATTCTCCACTTTCTCAGACTATTTATTATTGTGAAGCAAATTCCAGATACATCATTTTAACACTAAACACTTCATTATGAATAATTAAAAGATAAAGGTTCCTTAAAAAATAATTTTAATAATATCACACACAAATAATAATTCCTTAATACTGAATATCCGATTAGTGTTCAACTCATCAGCCTATAATGTCATTGTTTTAAGCCTTACTTAAATCAGGATTTAAATAAGATCCATACATTACAATTGGATTTAATGTATCTCAGAACTCTCTATTAAATCTCTAAGCCCCCTCTCCATCTCTTTTCCACCCCACAATTGATTTTATTGAAGAACCTGGGCCATTCCTCTTACAGTTTCCCACCATCTTGACTCCGCTGACTGCATCCCCTGTGGTGTTAACAGGCTTGTTAGTGCTCTTTCCTTCCTGTAAATTGGCAGTTGGATCTAGATGTTTGATCAGATTCATGGTTAATTTCCTTTGTCAAGGCTACCTCACAGGAAGTGTCTCCTTCTTCCACCAGGAGGCATACAAGGCATGATGTTTCCCCTTCATTATTATCCTTTTTTGTTGTTGTTGTTCATAACAGTTTTATTCATAATAATACCAAACTAGAAACATCTCAGACATTCATCATTCATTATTATCCTTTTTTATGTCCACAGTTGTTGTCTGAGTTTGTTCTTGTGCTGCCAAAATAGAGCACGTGAGACTGAGGAATTTGCAAAGAACGGGAAGGTCTGCTCTCATAGTTCAGGAAGGCTGGGAAGTTCAAGATCAAGATGCTAGCATCTGGGGAGGGTCTTCACGTGGAGGAAGGTAGAAGGGAAGAAGAAGATGAACACAGTGTCCCACAGCACGCGTAGAAAGGGTCTACCTGCTCCCCCAAGCCTCTTTTTAGTGGTGGTGTTCATCCACCCATGAGGCAGAGCCCTGATGACCTGAACACCTTCCATCAGGGCGCACCTTCTAACACATGGCTGTGTTGGGGGTTAGATTTCTATGCCACAAATTCTGGAGGGACACATTAAGACCACAACTATGATTAACACATAGGTCCTTTATTTCATTGGAAGTTGCAAAACAGTAATATTCTAATACTCTGTCATTAATCTTCACTTATTTCCTGGGATACTTACCAAAATATTAACCTTGCCCTCATCTATTAGCTGGTTATCTCGTGATACCACACCTATAGGAAATGCAGAATAGATGACTATTCTTTCCTTTATTAGTCTTCAAAATAATAAACTGATTCCCTAGCATCCTTTACCTTGTTTGCTGGCTTATGTGTAAGCAACTCAGGCATTTCTTGCTGTTCCCAGTCCTACTGATGTTACAGTCATTCAATTATTGGCCAACAGGAACATCCAGTTGGCTCCCAGGCTCATCAACAAACTAGTGAGCTTTCACAAAGATTAGTTTGATATGACATGATGATCCAAGTTCATCTTCTGCATTTCCTGTCCAGAACGGAATTCAAGCATTTCTCTAACATGCCCTATCCCCTTTTAGATGGGAGATACTAATTTCAGAGCAGAGCTGGGATGTGGGAAAAGCTGAGTTATCGGCATGGTCACTGAGTCTAGTCTGTTTCAGTGAACACCGAACTGCTCCTTTCTTCCCCCATCTCTCTTTCTTTTAAATAAATAAAACATATCATGAATTCAGTAGGACAAGTCCTATCCAAGTTGGGGAATACAAAATTTTTCTTTACTCTCCTCTAACAAATATCTAGTCTCACTTTTCATCAACACCAGTGTTTTTCAACCATCTTTTAATTTCATGCCATACTGAATCTATAGTTAAACTACAGTGGCACACTTAAATTACGTTGATCAAAATAAAAGAATAAAAATAAGAATATACTTACTGTGCTTTGAACATCATTTTTTTATAGAGATACAGTCTTATTTTGTCACCCTTGGCAGAGTGCGGTGACATCACAGCTCACAGAAACCTCAAACTCTTGGGCTTAAGTGATTCTCTTGCCTCAGCTTAACACCCAGCTATTTTTCGGTTGTAGTTATCATTGTTATTTGGCAGGCCCAGGCTGGATTTGAACCCACCAGCTCTGGTGTATGTGGCTGGTGCCCTTAGCCGCTGAGCTACAGGTGCCGAGCATGAACATCCTTCAAAAATAATTTAACAAATGATCTTTACAAATTTTTGCAGCACACCTAGGATTCTCTCACAGAGTCCTGTGGTACACCAGTTGAAAATCACTATCTATACTAAAAATCCTGGCCCTTCTGTGACACCAGGCATGAAAAATGGAATATTATTATTTGTCATTTCCTTCACCCATGATTCCCACCTAAAACCTGATATTAACAATGCCAACAACAAATAATTTCAGGCTGTATGTCTGGCACTTCTGTTTTTCCTTAGGGTACATGGTGTCTTTGGGTAAACAACTGTTCTATAAAGTCACTAAAAAGAGTTACCCAAGGCATGATGGAGTTACCAACTAAACGCGTATTTGTATTTAGGTATTTCAGATTCGATTTTTTATTTTAAGAATTCAGAATTACTATTTGTGAACATGTTATGAATATTGAGATTCTTTTTTTTTTTTGAGACAGACTCTTAGTCACCCTCAGTACAATGTCATTGTGTCACAGCTCACAGCAACCTCAAAGTCTTGGGCTCAAGCGATTCTCTTGCCTCAGCCTCCCAAGTAGCTGGGACCACAGGAACCCACCACAACACCCAGCTATTTTTTAGAGATGAGGTCTCACTCTGGTTCACGCTGCTCTCAAACTGCTGAGCTCAAGCAATCCACCCATCTCAGCCTCCCAGAGTGCTAGGATTACAGGTGTGAGCCACCACCCCCAGCCCCAATATTATTCATTTAAAACATTTATTTTAAAAATTAAGATGGGATTTTATAATGAGGACAATATAATAAGGTTCCGATGTCAAAATAAGGTAGTACAAGCCTAGCTTCTACTCCATTTCCTTCATCTTTGTCTCTCGCGGAACCATGTTTCTTTAAATGGTTATGCTATTTTCTTGCTTTAACACAAGATGCTTTTAGCTAGTCTTCTACTATGTGGTTTCTCAGTCATTTGAGAAACTATTTTTGTAGGCAGAAAAACTTACATTTTCATTCTAACAGTAAGTGTGCTAAAATTCTGGGTAATACTACTCAGAGTCCATCTTTCCTTTAATATTATCTATTAGTTACCTACTAAGAGTGACAGTGTTATTAGCCTGTAGCCACTTCTTTGCTCCTTTAGTGAAAGGATGGTATTCAGGGTGTCGTTCAGTATGCTGGACTCAGAAAAATTTTCCTCTCAAGTTTCAGGTGACGGCTATTTTGACCACAGTAACAATGATTCATGCAGTTCAGGGTTTTTAACCTTGGCACTGCTGACATGTGGGCCGCTGAGTTCTTTGATGTGGAGGACTGTCCTGTGCTGGTACGATGTTTAACCCTGTACTTGGTCTCTATGAGATACTAGGAGCCATCTCCCATGCATACTGTGGTCACCAAAATTACCACCAGACACTGTCAAATAGCTCTGGGGGGAAAGCACTCCTGGTTAAACCAGAACAAAAGATTTAACTAAATCTCTGCTTATAATGACTGCAAAAGAAGCTCAACTTAATGGCAGCTTCTAAGAAAACATAAAAAGACCTTAAGGTGAGAACTGGGTATTAAATCCATCCAGGCACAGTGGGTGGGGACGAGGGATGACTCACATCTATAATCCTAGCACTCTGGGAGACCGAGGCAAGTGGATGGCATGAGCTCAGGAGTTGGAGACCAGCCTGAGCAAGAGCAAGACCCTGTCTCTACTTAAAATAGAAAAATTAACTGGGCATGTGGCAGGTGTCTTACTTGGGAGGCTGAGGCAATAGGATCACTTGAGCCCTAGAGTTACAGGTTGCTGTGAACATGGCACTCTAGCCAAGGTGACAGAATCAGACTCTGTAAAAGGAAGGAAGAAAGGAAGGCAAGGAAGGAAAGGAAGAAAAGGAAGGAAGGAAGGAAGGAAGGAAGGAAGGAAGGAAGGAAGGAAGGAAGGAAGGAAGGAAGGAAGGAAGGAAGGAAGGAAGTAAGGGGAAGTGAAGAATGGAAGGGAAGGGACGGAGGGAAGGAAGGG
>CAUYON010035921.1:0-35047 GCA_963573935.1 Arctocebus calabarensis
GAGCTGCAATGAACAATCTGGTGCAAATATCTTTATGAAGTGATTTTTGATCTTTTGGATATATACCTAGTAGAGGAATTGCAGGATCAAACAGCAGGTCTACCTTTAGATCCCTGAGTATTCTCCATACTTCTTTCCAAAAGGGTCATATTAGCTTGCACTCCCACCAGCAGTGCAGAAGTGTTCCCTTTCCTCTATAACTTTTTTTTTCTTTAATTTTTTTTTTGGGGGGAAAGTCTTACTCTGTCATGCTGGTTAGAATGCTATGGCATCATCACAGTTCACAGCAACCTCAAACTCTTGAGCTCAAGAGATCTTCTTGCCTCAGCCTCCCAAGGAGCTGAAACTACAGGCACTCACCACAATTCCAGGCTAGTTTTTTTATTTTTTATAAAGACAGAGTCTCACTGTTTCTCAGGCTGGTCTTGAACTCCTGAGTTCAAGCAACCCACCAGGCTCAGCCTCCCAGAGTGCTAAGATTACAGGCATGAGCCACCACACCCAGCCCTCTTATTATGCCTAATTTGTAAATTCAACTTTATCATAGCTGTGTAATGAGAGAAAACATACTATTAAAAAAACAGAAGGTTTGGCACAATCTGCAATTTCAGACACACACTGGAGGTCTTAGAAAGTATTCCCCATGGATAAGAGGGGACTTCTATATACCACAGTCTCTTTATTCATTCATCATTCAATGGACACTTGGGTCATTTCCATATCTTGACTGTTGTGACTAGGCTGCAATAAACATGGAGCACAGAAATCTTAATAAAAATAAAGACACATGAACCCAGCCTGTAACTCAAGTGGTTTAAGGTGCCAGCCACATACACCTGAGCTGGCGGGTTTGAATCCAGCCCGGCCCCGCAAACAACAATGATGGCTGCAACCAAAAATAAAGACACATAAATAAAAACAGAGAGTGGAAGCAGCAGAAGTAGGAAGGGGGGAGGAAACAGGGAGAAGTCGGTCAAAGGAAATGAACTTGTTGTTGGCTAAGATAAGGCTAAAGATGTAATGTTCAGCTTAGGGACTGCAGTTAAATATTATTGTACTGAATATTGAACTTGTACTAGGAGAGTAGACCTTAGGTGCTCTTACAGCAAGAAGAAAAGTAACTGTGGAAAGTGATGGACAACATGTTAATTTGTTTGGTTTTAGTAATAAAAACATTTTATGTTATCATTTTAAATATATACAATAAAAAGGAATTTAAATTAACACCATCAGCCATATGCTAATCTCTTACTCACTTGTATATGAGCTTAGTATTCCTCAACGTTTAGCAGGAAGAGCAGATCAGAAGAGCTTTTCCAGCTTCTCACCCAAAGCTCCCTCTTCTGTTACTATGGTAAAGTAGGCAAAAATATGGCTTTGCCCTTCCTGAGGTCCCCCAGCTCTGCCCCTCCTCCACGTCTAGACCTCCCTTTTATTGGCCCTGTTGGTCCTGTTCAGTATCATCATGTGGTGTTTCATCTTGCAAAGGATCTTCAGCTGTTTGATTTCACAGATCAGGAGGCCCAGATTGCTTCAGCCCAGCAGACCACAGAGGGCCCTGCCCTGCACTTGTGAACTAGAGCAGGCCAAACCCACCTGGCTGAGAGTGGGGATGCTAATCCTTGGGCCAAGATAACACATGAAAGTGGATGGGAACAGGCTTGAGGAGCTCAAGCTCCTCAGGATCAAAAGGTGATTTTCTTTTCCTATTTGGCCGTTTAACCAAAGATTAGAGATTCCCAGTGAATACCTCTAATCCAGGGTTGCTATAAACCTTTGAGGAAAGCAAGTGACACCATTCAGAAATATACAAGGATGCTTAAACCCAAAGATGGGCAGTTTCTTCTGTGTCTTGAATGTGTAGAAGTCACAGCTCCCTACACATCATTGAATCATGTTGTGCCCTTTTGAAAAGGGGTCAATTAGGGAGATGGAAGCGTGACTCGGAGGTCACATAGAAGATGGAGAGAAATTCAAGATTGGAAACTGTAGCCTTGGGAACCACAGATGGAGCCCTCACCAAGCACTGACATCTTAGATTGACCAGTGGCCCCTGGGGACATCTGGTGAAGGAAAAGAAAGAGAGGGAGGAAGAGGAAGGGCAACGAGGAAGAGGAAGAGAATGAGAACAGGAACAGGAAGTTGCCACTGGGGCAGACGGAGCACTGACGGTGCATGAAGACTTTGGGGAGCACTGTTACCTGGGCAGATCTTCGGCTACGTACTAGTACCATGCCTATTTTGTAAATGATAAAACAGAGGCACCAAGAAGTCAAGTAACTTGTTCCAAAGACACAGAGCTGGAGTTTGAAGTAGGGTGTCTGCCTGCAGAGCAGGCCACCACCCCTACACCTTCCGCAGCTGGGGCCTCAAAGAAGGAAGACCTCGCACCATGACCACAAAACCTGAGCCTCACCCACGTGAAGGAGCAAGTGGTCCCCTCTCTCCTGTCCCACGTGCCCTCAGGCAGGCTTAGAGGACTAGCTTTGCTGTCACAGACCACCCTTGATTGTAACCTCTGCAAATTTACTTGGGGTAGTTGGGAGGCAGGACGGGGAGGGAACTGTCAGAAAGTGCTTCCCCGTCTGGGGCCGGTGCTGAAACTCCCCGTCCTCCCTGTCCGGGCGACATCCCTGTTTCCAGCCAACAGAGTCACAGCGGTCCTCTGCTACGCCGTTCACGCACTCTCAAGCAGGCTCAGCTTTCTGTGAGGTGTCCATGTATCCAGAGAGAAATATATCCAGGCATGCTCACATTGGTAATTCCAGCAACTATTGATGCAGGGGAGAAGAGAGGTAGAGAAAACACTAAAAGCAATCAATTCCCTGACACTATTAGCAGCAGGCCTCCCCTCCTAACACCCCCTGCCTGCCCAGGCCTGAAAGAGGATAAAGCAGATGCTGGAATCTGGGGAGAGAAAGTAGGGTGGAGAAAGCCACCCAAAGAGAGCTGTGCACCCCCATAGCTCTGCAGGAGGAAGAGAGGGGATCTGTGCCCCAGATCAATGCCCCGGCCCCTCCTGCCTCCCCTCTGCTCTGTTGCCAGTTCTCTCCATTGGTGGAGCCTGTTGGTGAAGGACCTACAGGGGAACCTTCAGGCTGGGGGCTGCACAGGCAGGTGGACACGGCCAGCACACTGAGGCAAGAGCCGTCACCCAGCAAGACGGACTGAGGATGCAGACGGAGTGTGGAGGGTCTGGACATTTAACAGGCAAATGGCAGCTCTGTTCCAGGGACACCGTGCAGCCTGCCCACCCCACCCACAGGAGGACAAAGCCAATGCTCTGTTACAGATTGTGCCAGCCGCTCACTGCCCGTGCTCCTCCAGCAGACCTTGCTGCGGAGGGAAACAAATCTATCCTCTGTTTGATCATAGCCTGCTGGTTGGAGTATGGCTAACAGATAGGCAAGGTTAACAGCAAAGCCAGATCTCAAACCCCGGCTTCAAAACTCAAGTCACAAGCACAGAAAGGCTGCACATTGTGCCCAGAGCTGGGGCTGTGATCATTTGCAGAGGAAGCAAACAGCATTAGCACCAAGGAATCCAGATCCTATTTAATAAATGCAGAAACAAACATACAGACAAGTAAAGGCAAGTTTTCAGAGAGGAAAGGTTATCCAATTCCAGAATAGGGATACCCTGGGGAATCTGTATTAGTCTAAGAAAGTTTTTTAAACGGGCAAGAAATTGGCTATCTGGACAAGGCTCTGTCAGACACGGGTGTTGAACCCAACAAGGTGAGGAGACACAAATTGGATTGTGTAGAAAATGTCTGCAGGCCAGGGCAAGCTCCAAGCTTGAAATAAATAAAATGATACGGTGCTGAGAGGGAGCGTCGCACCTGTGCCCTTCTCTGATGGTGCCGGGATTCCTTTCACATGCAGCCCATCCTCCTCCCATTCCTGCTTCCTGTTCCCGCCAATCCTGAAGTCTTTCCTGGCAGCAGAACAACAGCTGATGATAAAGAATAATCCTGGAGCAATGACGAGGCCATTTACCGTTTAGGGAGCCTGTCCTTCAAGAGCTCCCCCTCCCCCATTAGTGGTCAATGTTGGAGTCATCCCCCTGAGCCTGAGCTGTAAGGAGCTGAGCTCTTGGCCCAGCGCTTCCTAGCCTGCTCTCAAATGGCTCAGGGGCATTCTGAAAGAGGCGGTCTGCAAGAAGCAGTCCCTGGACAGGTAATAAAAGACTTGCTTCAGCCTCAGGAGCTCGTAGGACAGTAGGAAATGTGGGATTAGAATTTTTTAATTAAATCATAGCTGTGTACATTAATGCAATCATAGGTACAATGTGCTGGTTTTATATACAATTTGAAATATTTTCATCAAATCGGTTAACATAGCCTTCATGGCATTTTCTTAGTTATTGTGTTAAGACGTTTATATTCTACATTACTAAGTTTCACATGTACCCTTGTATGATGCACCGTAGGTGTGGTCCCACCAATTACTCTCCCTCCACTCAAGAGATTAGAATTTTACCTACACATATTTACTTGTAATCTCTGACCGAGCTATCCAGTTCAATACTTGTGCTTTGGAGATAACGAATGAAAAAATACCTCTATGAAAAAAAAAAAAATTAGCATGAGTGATAGCATTTGGTGGTCCACCCCCTGAAGGAGGTAAGACCTGTCTCCCTTACAGACCCATTTCAAGTGCAATGTGTTATTCCCACCAAGAAGGCTGTGCCTTCCCAGAGACAGGGCATTGATGTCCTAGCACTCAGGGGACAAGGAACAGGGAGGGGGGACTTTGGCACCAAAGACCCTCATTTTTCCTCTTTGAGCCTATAGAGGGTGATAAATCCTTATTACAGAAGTAGAAACAAAGACAGAGGGGCAGGGCAAGGGCTCACATGGAAAATACAAACGACTGCCACAAAGGACCTTTCTCTACAAGGATGATTTGACTTCATCAGGGGATGAGAAGTGACAGGAGAGGAATATTTCTCACCAAACAGTGACAGCACCTTAACCAAGATAGATCAGAGCTTACATCCATGCCGTGTTGATTTCCAGGCCTGTGTTCCCCCGAGGACCCTAAGTGTGAGCTGTAATCTGGGAGCCCTTTCAAAACTGATGAACTGGGAAAAGTACTCGGTGGGTGTCAGGAGACTTGGAGTAGGTGTTGATCTTTGACTAATTAGCATGTGGCCATGGGCAAGTCACTTAACCTTCCTATCTATAAAAAGGGGGATGAACGCAAATAGACATAAGTTTTCTTTGGGGGGGATGATGAAAATATTCTGAATTTAATGGTGGATAGTTGCACAACTCTGTGAATATACTAAAAACAATTATACACTTAAAACGTGTGAATTTATATGTCCATTGTACTATTAAAATCGTATATGGAAAAGTAAAGATCTAATATACCCAAAACAATCTTGAAAATAAAGACAAATACCTTTAGCATTGTCTTACCTGTCTTTTAGACTCTTAATAAATTTAACAATAATCAAGAAAGTATGCTGTTAATCAATGAAACAGAATAGTCTAGACTAGACACATACCTATATTGTCAGCTGAGTTTTACAAAGATGCCATAGTAATTCAATGGCCATAAATAGTAATTTCTACAAATGGTGCTATAAAAAATGGATATCTATATGCAAAACAAATAAACAAACTTTTACCTTTAGCTCACACCATGTACAAAAATGTGCAATGCAAGTTTTACCTGTGGAGCAGCAACAAGGGTAAATCTCAAAAGTGTTTTGCTAGATGAAGGAAGACACACCATTAAAAAGTGGGTCATAAATCTAGTTGCAAGAGCTAAACTTATAAAGCTTTTAGCAAGCAGAAAATAGAGGAAAACATTTTTAGGTTTGGTTAGGCAAAGATTTCCCAAATATAACATAAAAATACAAACCATAAATAAAAATTTTTACAAGGTAGACTTCATAAAAATTAACTTTTATTCCTTGGCCAGTCACAGTGACTCACACCTGTAATCCCAGCCCTCAAGCTTGAGCTCAGGAGTCGAAGACCAGCCTGAACAAGTGTAAGATCCCATTGTTACAAAAATAGAAAAAAAATTTGGGTGTGTGAACACCCCTATACTCAGGAGGCTGAGGCCAAAGGATTTCCTGAGCCCAGGAGTTTGAGGTTACCGTAAGCTAGGCTGACACCACAGCACTCTAGCCTGGGATAACAGAGTGACATTCTGTCTCAAAAAAAAATTTTTTTTAAAGACAACTTTTGTTCCTCAAAAGATATCATTAAGAAAAGAAACAGCAAGATACTGACTGCTGGTAGAAAATATTTGTAAACCACATACTTGTTTTAAAAATATTTAAAACATAACTAAAACTCAACAATAAGAATAAATATAATGAAATGGGGGAAATACTTAATATTTATAATTAAATATATAAATGACAAAGGTACTTCAACATTATAGGTCATTATGGAAATGTTAATTAAAACCAGTATGAGAGAACAGGTGCACCTATAGTCCCAGCTATTTGGGAGAATGAAGCAAGAGGATAGCTTGAGAACCAAATATGAAGTTGCTATGAGCTATGTGATGCCATGGCACTCTACCCCAGGCAATAGAGTGAAACTATTAAAACACACACACCCACATACAAACTATGAGAAACACTTACATGTTCACTAGTATGGCCAAAACTTAAAAGACTGACAATATCAAGTTTTAGATGTGGACCAACTGTAACCTCCATATATTACTGGAAGGAATGTATTATAAAATGGTATAGGCACGTGGAAACAGGCAGTTTTCTATGTTAGACATGCATTTACCATATGATGCAGTGATCCTGCTGCTATGTATCCAAGAGAAATTGAAATATATATTCACACTATTTTTATTTATAAATATTAGTTGTCTATTTTTTGAGACTTTGGAAAAAATAATAGGAAGAAGTTAACTGATGACTCCATACTGAACCTCAGAGTCAAAGCATTCTATAACAGACATGTTCTTATTTGACAAAAAAAAATATATACATAAAATATATATATAAAAAATATAAATTTTACATATATATAAAATAATAATACATATATATATTCACACAAACTCTTCTACTGGAATGTTCATGGAAACCTTATTCCTAATAGCTCAAAATTGTAAAAGAACAAATTATCTATCTACACAGTGAAATATTATTCAGCAATGAATAGGAACGAACAGGTAAATCTCAAAAGCATTGTGCTCAGTGAAAGAAGAAACAAGCATTACATGGTGTCTGATGCTATTTATGTAAATTCTAGGAAAAGAAACAATGACAGATCTGGACCTAACGTTGTCAAGACTCAGGAATTGGGGGAGAAGCCTTCTGAAGTGAAACTTCAGAGAAATTCTCCCTGGGACATAAAACACCCTTGCTGGCCCATGTTGGGGGCTTGTCCTGGCCTCCTCGAGTGCGTGCACGCTCTGTCTGCCCCAGGACCTCCTGTGGCACTGCACTCTTCCACCCCGCTTCACACCAGCCCCTCTCCCCTCTACTGGCCATCAGGCCCCTCCATCTCTATAGAAGGGATGAGGGGCTGCAGCTGGGCTTATTGACATTTGGGGCTGGCTAGGAGGCAGCTGGGGCAGGATTGTGGAGTGGTTAGTTAGGCATGAGAGAGCCCCACTTTCAGGCCAGGTTGTCTGGCTGTCCTAAATTCTCTTAGTATTCATTAAGTCAGGGGCTGCTGGTGCCTAAACCTCCTCACTGAATGGAAGAGATGACGGTTCCATATCCCTGGGCTGGAGATGTCCTCAGATCATCCAGGAAGAGATGTCCAGGGGACGGGACCCAGGAGCTGGGGCTGAAGAGATATGGAGGGTGGCAGCTTCACAGAGCAGGGGTGTCCCCCTGGGTAAGGGTGCTTCCAGAGCTGGCCTGCCCAAGCTCACCTCCTGTACCTCGTGTTGCTAGCTGGATGACCTCCGGCCACAGTGTCCAGCAGAATAGAGGTCATGAGGGTAAGTGACCCATGGCTGCCAGGAAGATGCATCGGTGCCAGGCACCAAGCCGCGGCACCTAAGTGCTCAGTCACTGTTTCTTCTGTTCCTGCCTCTCTGACTTGGACTCTGCCTTGGGTGTCCAGGCAGGGTGTCACTCTGCCTTTGTGTGACAGCAGGCCACAGTGGGAGTTAGAAAATCCTGATCACAGAAGTGGAGCCTCTCAGCTCAGGATGCATCCCCAATTTAAACAAGAAGCAAGGTGGGAATTGCCCCTGGCTTGCTGGCCTGGCTTCCTTTCTTCTCCTGAAATGCCCGGAGGTTCTCTCCTCCTTTTCTTCCTGAGAGGTATAATAGCAAATGCTCTCACTGTACTCCACTCCTCTTCAACCCACACACAGACCCTGTGACATAGGATTCTCCCTCTGAGATAGCACAGGTGTAAATTAAAGCACAAATTAAGAACCACATAGTTGGCCTGGTCAAGGTCACAGAGCTAAAAATATCAAGGACTCCAAGAAGGCAGAGAAACAGACAGTTCTGTGGGCTTCCTGCACCTGACCACCAGCAGGGCTGTGTCCAGGCTGGGGTCGCTGGGATGCTGACCGATGTCAACCAGCCACCACCGCTGGGATCATCTTTAGATTGGAGCATGACAGTCAGGGGCTGGGAAAAATCGCTCCTGCCCGGTGTAGGCTGCGGGCTACAAAGGGATACGTTCTATGTGTCAAGGAATGAAAGGTAAAGAGAAGCTTGCAAGAAGAAAAGAAAATTGATGGCAATAGAAAACTAATCCTGGCAGCTCGGTGAGAGTGTGGCTTTAGATGATGGGTGAAGTCAGCAAGATTCACAGAGCCCTAGTTCCTGGGACGTTGCCGATCTCGCCTGGCTTACTCTGGGTCCTGTTAAGAACCCAAGTGGGGAATGGGGAAGGAAGGACTCTCAAGTCCAGAGCAATCTGGCCTATATCAGCCACTGCTGTGGGGCTGTGAGTACGGCCCATACCTTGTGAGGGGCTGTCCATCCTCAGCCCTTCCTCCCCCCATCACCGGAGGTGAAGTTCCTAAAGCTGCTCCACCAAGCAAGACTCCAAGCAGAGAGACACAGGGTGGTGAGTTCAGAGGTGTGATCCTGATTGGCCTTCACTCTGTGATCTGGGGTTAAAACTGCCCTACATCTGAGCTCCAGACCTTCCAAAAATCATATTTCGATTTGTTAGCCCTCAGGAACAAATTTCAGATCACTTGTTGCTATGGTTCTTGATTATTCGGAGAACCAAGGGCATGAGTATAAAGGGCAGCGATGCTCTGCGGAGAGACAGCGAGAGATCACGCATGGGCTTGCTCCATCAGACATTGCCTTCTTCCCTAATTCCCAAACAGATGATAGAAGTGAGCTGATATTCTCCTGGTGGGAGCTGGTGCTATGGGCGTCTCACCCTCATGTGGATGGCAGCAGAGACAGGTAGAGGCAGGGACAGCTCTTATTTCAGACTCAAGCGCCATGTGCAGGGGCTGTCCATGAAATCTGCCATCAGAAATAGGGTATTGGGAGGAGCTGAGGTCTGCAGAGGCCAGAGAGGGGTGCACCTTCAGCCCCTGCCAGTTCCCCCCGATAATGTCGAGTGACCCCAGGCAATTCCATCACTAACTGCCCCAGCCTCCCGACAGAATGTTGTTATACCTGCTGTGCTTCAAGTAATAGAAAAACTGAGTAACAGTGACATAAGTTACAAGGACCACCACAACCCCAAGTATGAACCCAGCTCAGTGTCCAGACAGGGGAGCAGCTGGTTGGTGACAACGGGGACTGCCCACGTGCCATCTTTCTGCTCTGCTGCCATTAGAGATTGGAGTCATTCTCCTGTTTGCTGAAACAGTTCCCAGCTTGACTTATAGACATAGCAGTGTCCAAGAACAGAAAAGGGGAGGGTTTCTTCCCAGCAACATCATATCAAGGAGTATAACATCGCCAAAACACTCCGTCTTACTTTCCCGCTGCCTTTGACTACCATGGGGACATGCTCCCATGACCTAGTCAGACAATAGTCTGGAGAAGCAAAAATCTGACATTTTCAGCCCATTGTGGAGTAATGGGGGGGAGGGGGATAACTGAGAAAGCAGGCAAGCGTCTGCATGGGCAGCTATACCCCAGGAGGGTTGGCAGTCCTCAGGGCGGCAGGCAGCCTCCCCCGCACCTTGGCAAATGTGCCCTCTGCCCTGCTGCCTCCCCCTCCCCAGCCCTTCCTATATTTGGCCAACTCCTACTGGATCTGGAAAGTTCACCCACTTCCCCTGCGAACTTCCTCGGCTCTCCCACACACTAGCCCTGACTCTGCCCAGTGTTGTGTTTTGCCAGCTTCCACATCTGTTGCTCCATTGCAAATGCCTTCGTTTCTGGGACGACATCTCTACTTTTGCAAGCTCCAACCTCATCTCTCCCCGCTCCCACCTCCCCCACACCCAGCCCAGTCTGTTCCCTGGCCAGGCTGTGTGCGAAACTCTTGATGAATGAATGCATGAATAAGTAAGTAAGTGACTAAACGGATTAAAATGCACAGTGCACCTGCTCCTCGCGGGACCTTTGGGCGGCCTAAGGGAGGAGCAAAAGGAGCAACGCTCCCGAGTCAGCCTGTCTGACTGCTGGCGGTTTGGGGGGAATGCATCTGTTCTGGGAAGAACTAGACAAAGACTGTTGTCCCTCAGTGCTTTGGGGCTGAGTAACAACGTGTCCAGGCCTCAGGTGCCTCTCTCATGTTACTATCTCTAAAAAATGGGGTTCTCAAAGTCAAGTGTAAGCCCGTGATGGTGGGTATATGTTCTTGTGCATTGCACCAGACCCACGGGATGTGCGCCAGCAAAAGCGAGCTCCAATGTAAAGTAGGGACTCTGGGTGGCGAGGTGTCCCTGCAGGTTCATCGATTGTTAAGAAGCGTCCCACTCTGGTGGGAGTGTTGCTAATGGGGGAGGCTGTGTATGTGTGGCTACAGAAGGAACTCTGCAGCTTCCACTCAGTTTAGCTGTGAACTGAAAATGGCTCTAAAAAAATAAAGAGCATTAAAATAAATATATACGTATATAAACATAATGTGTTGATAGAAGCCAGAAGGCTTTCAGCACAGACTGGGAAATGGGCAGAAAAGAAGGAGGAGGGACTCCTCTCGGGCCTGTGCAGCCATTGGTCACTGCCTGAGGCTCTCCTTAGTGATTGGGCAAAAAGAGCTCAAGAGAGTCAATCAACAGAGGCCAGTCAATTAAGGTTTCAAAAGACCAATCAATGTAAACCAGCCAGATTTGAAGCACCCAATCAGTGTTTGCCATTAAGGTCCGGGTGGTCAGACAGGCATAAAAGCCCCCAGAGCACCTAAGCTGCTGCTGCAACCAGGTTGGGACCCCCTTATACTGTTTTGGAGGGTTTTCTGTCCTCTAATAAACTGTGGTTCCATCACTTTTGCTTGCCTATGGTTGTTGAATTCATTATTTGATTCCTAGGACAAAAACCCTGCGACAGTCTCTAACCTTGGGGGTAAATCTAGGATATGTGTCAGTTTCATATTGCTGCTGTAACAAAGGACCACATGGTGGCTTAAAACTACAGACTTACAGTGTCACAGTTCAGTAAGTCAGATAGAAGTCCAGCACAGGTCTCAGTGGAGGGGTTGCATTCCTTTCTGGAGGCCTAGTGGACCCCACTCTGCCCACTTCCAGAGGCCACCTGAAGCCCTTAGCCTGTGGTCCCTTCCTCTGTCTTCAAAGCCAGCCCCAGCAGGCTGGTCCTTCTCACACCATCTCTGACCCTTCTGTAGTGAGTGCTTATAATTTTATAATATACTGCAGCTGCCTCCATTTTAAAATATTTAATGTCATCTTTTTATCCTTTAAATGTACCTTTCTCATACTGAAAGCAGGGCTTAGTTGCCAGGGGCACAGGTTGCAATCCTCCACGCCACAGAAAGAGCTCCAGGCAATGGCCAGAGATAATCCTACAGGCATTTCAGCTGCCTGGCAGGCTGGGCTCTCTGCTTTCCTGCACTTCCTTTAAATGAACCATTGAGATATTTCCTGCCACCATAAAGTCACCGCCCCTCAGTCACAGCAGGACCTCCTGGAACTAAGGCCTGCTTGCTTTAACCCCACCAGTTAAAGCTCCCCCAGGAAACCTGTTTTGATAATGTCTCAGACCCAGTAAAGATGGTGGCCTGATGGTCACTTTCTATCTCTCTCCCTCTCTCTCTGCTGTGAGCCCTGACCTCCGTGTGGGTAGGGAGGACTCTGGGCATGCCATGCTGGGTAACCAGCAGGGGTGTAAATACTAAAAACTCTTAAACTTTCCCGCTGGGCTTTGTCATTGAAACCATGCAGGGATCTGACCTCTGACAGCCAGTGAGGTCCCCCTGAGAGACCCGCAGGTGGATCCCCTGATGGTGCCCTTTTGTCCAGCTGCTGAGGGACAGTAGTTATCAGCTCCCCTGATAGAATTTTATTCAAACCACAGCTGGAAATGTTTCTTTTATTTTAAAGACTTACGTGATTAGATTCGGTTTGCCCACATAATCCATAGTCATCTCCCCCATCCATAAACTTAATCCCATCTGCAAAGCCCCTTTGGCTATGGAAGGTACCTACTTTGGGGTTCCTGGGATAGGACAACCCTGGGGACTATTCTGCTTCCACTTGTATGTGAAAGAGCCACCCAGGGATTTTGGTATGAGGAGTTTCAGGTCACACCTGCAGATATTCAGATCCAGGTGTCTGGGGTGAAGCCCAGGGACCTACAGGTATAATAAGTCCCAGACGCCAGCATGAGTAGCTTAGAAAGCCCCTTTAAGAAAGACTAATGTGGATGTACAAGATGTGGCCACTTCCTTGGTTTGATCCAATTCTCACAGGAACCCTTTAGACCAGGGGTTCTCAAACTTTTTAAACAGGGGCCAGTTCACTGTCCCTCAGACTATTTGAGGGCCAGACTATAGTTAAAAAAAAAAAAAAAAAAACTATGAACAAATTCTTATGCACACTGCACATATCTTATTTTGAAGTAAAAAAACAAAATGGGCGCGGTGCTTGTGGCTCAAAGGAGTAGGGTTCAGGGCCCATATACCAGAGGTGGTGGGTTTTCAAACCCAGCCCAGACCAAAAAACTGCAAAAAAAAAAAAAAAAGAAGGGAACAAATACAAAATTTAAAATGAAAAAAAAGGCTCCCCCATCTGCAAAAAAACCCTCCTAACTTCAGAAAAAAAGGCCCCCCCTTAAATGCAAAAAAGAGGCCCTACTAACTGCAAAATAAAAAAAAAATTAGACCTCCTAACTTCAAAAAAAAAATAAATGCTAACTTGTTCTTACCTCAGCCCTCAGGCAGCAGCAGGCTCTGCACAGGCAAGCTCATGACTCCTCCAATCACAAGTCTCAGTCTCACTCGAGACTGAGAGGACGAGTCAACAGACAGAGAGAAGGAGGGGAGTTGGAGAGTGCAGCTCACATTCCACACATGCGCACTGTGGCCCGGGGTGAGTTGGCTGCTAAGCAGGACAGGCACCTGCAGCAAAAACATCTGGAGGGCCTGATAATTGTCCTCCTAATTGTCCTCTGTGGGCTGCAGTTTGAGGACTCCTGCTTTAGACTTAGAGACAGGAAGGAAGGGGTGCTTATGCCCTTTCTGAGACTAGAGCCTGGCATTTATGCAGAAGGGCACATCATATTGCCCAGGACAGAGCTAGGGCTGGGGCTCAAATCCTCAGCACATAGTCAGTTGCTCCTGGTCCCTCCCTGCCAGCAAATGACAGCATGGAAAACCCCAGCAGTGTCCACGTGTCTCTCCACAGGGACTAGAGCAGGATCTATAGCACAGAGGAAGGACACTGTCCTAGAGGCCAGTCTCTGTGGTTGTGCAAGGGGAGGGTGGGCTGTCTCCCAGAGGGTCCCCAAAGGACTGAGCAATAACGGAGACCTAGTCAGCATGAAGCCATTCCCCATCGGGGCGCCGCCCCCTCCCGAGTCTCTGCTCCAGGAGAGAGACTCTACGTTCAGGGGCTCGGCGCTGGACTCCTGGAGGGCGGCTTCCCTTGCAGGCAGCGACTCCAGGGAATGTCCGGCGCTGCCCTCCTCCTCTCTGATGATCGGAGTAATTAAGTCGTGGGATGTGAAATACTAATTGAAAATTTGGGGTGCTTACCTTTGGAAGTCTGGGGAGAACGTGCGTGCAGGTGCGCCTGCCTGGTTAACAGGAAAGGGATTGTACTTTCTAGATCATTGATTTATCATCGTTAAAGCTCCCAATGCAGCGCCCTCGTGAGTCGGCACCGGAATACGCTTTGCCGGCTCCCTTTACCTGGGACTGAAATCGCTTCCACTCTGTGAATGTGGAAGCGGATCGGATTCAGTTTGGTGCAGTCCCACCTCCACTCCGTCAGGGTTATTCCTCTCATTTACTTTAGCCCGGGTGATCTTAGGGAGAGTCTCAAAATTCTCTGCACAGAGTATTGAATATGATGAGATTGTGTCGGGGATGGACGCAGTACTGAGCTGCCACCTTGGGGGAGAGACAGAAGGGCAGCCTCCACCCCCAGCCTGGTCCCTGTCTCCAGGAGCCCCAAACCAGCTCCCTGTACTAGATGGGGGCATCACGGCTATGACCCGGATTTCCTGAAACTCGGATGGAACAGCAACAACAAACAGGCACGGTGCACAGTGCTGGGGGCTCAGGATGTGGGTGGGGGACACCAGATTCTTGAATCAAGAGTCCATGTTTTCCCAACCCCCATCCTACTTCTGGGGAGCGCACCTCTGGGCACAGCTCTGCTCCACCTCTACAGGGGACCTGCAGACCAGCTTGGCAGCAGCGCTCTAAGGGACAGTCACGCTGGCATACAGGGCACCCGGCACCCCGGCACTCGGGAAGACATGCTGTGGTCCTCCAGGCCCGCTTACCCTTTCTGCCCTCTTCATGCAGACAAGCTCTGAGAACACACTCTGGACTTGACATTGAAAAGAACGAATCGATGTAGCCCTCAGCTGAGGTTCTGGTGTTCATCTGCTACAGCACCAGCAGCGTCTGGAAACAGACACTCCGCCAACCAGAAAGCAAGCTCTGCAGGGCAGAGACACTCCTGCTTCCATCACCCACTCCCTTTCTCCAGCACCTGGAACACAGCAGTCTTCAGTAAATAGTTCTTGGATGAATGAGTGAACAAATAAATGAATGAATGAAACGTGCCCAGAGTCTTTCACAGGCCTGGCCTCTGCTTTCCCGCCAATCTCTCCAGCATAGATGCCACTCACCCTGGGAGCTGTCCCTGCACCCCTTCCCTGGGGGTCTGGGTCAGGCGTCCTCCCCTGGGTGTACAGGAGGGCTGGACATGGCCTCTGGGAGCTGGTCCCTGACCTCCATCCTGGCTCTGCTGTCAGCCTCTCTACCTGCCTGTGAGCACCACATGGCAGTGACCGCTGGTTCTTCTTGCTCCTTGTACAGTGGGGGGCAGGGGGGTGGTATAACGAGTGTTCCGTGATAGAAGGGATAAGCCAACATTTTGTGAGCACTTTGAGTCCCCACGGCGCCTTCATACGCACATCCTTCGCTATCCAGCTCTGTCTGATTTCTGGCTTCTGAGAGTGAGAGTTATGGTAACAAGAGAGACACATTATCTCCCTCTGCCAGCTCTTCAGATATAGATAGCGAGTATTAAGAGTGCCTATTTTGTAAAGATATCAAAAAATTATTTTGTTAGTCGATCTTTGTCGTTCCTAACTTCCGACACTAAGGCTGCTGATGGGGAGCATGGAAGGTTAGCTGCCTGCTCATCTATCTGATCTTTACAATACTCTCCGAGCACTAACGTCCCCATGATAAATAACAATTTGGGTTCAGAAAGGTTGAGTAATTTGACAGATACACGTTTACAGCTTGCGAATGGCAAAACCAGGTCTGGACCTCAGCCACAGAACCCTCTCTCCCTTTGTGCTCCCGTCAGAACCCAAGAGACGGCCTCAGAATAGTAACACCATGGCCTGGATTTGCTGAGAAAGTCCCAGTTTTAAGTAGGTTTCCCACTTTGCCTGTAAGTACATTAGAATTTATATGATTCCCACCTGGTGAACACAGTCTCCACTGATCCAAAGAGACTGGACCAGCCCTGCCTGGTCCCCGACCTCTGCCGGGAGTCCCAAAACCTTCACACCACAGTGCCCCCTCCCCAGACCACCTTCTTCCTGGTCTGTCAAGCTGTGACTCTCTTCTTATTTGCCACATCCCCACGGCAGACCTCCCATCTGCCGGGAAGCCAGGGCTGCCCAGGGAGGCCCTCCCTCTTTCCCTGGCCTCCGGAATCCTAGCAGACAAGGAGTGGGATAACATCAGGGCCGGGAGAGCTGCCAAACCCAGGGTGCAGCTCACCCAGACCACAACCAAGGAACCATCGCACAAAACACCACCCGGAATAATTGGTTTGTGGGCCTGTGAAAATGTAGGTCAGTGCTTCAATGCAGCAAGAAAAAAGCGTGACCATCCAAGGGGAAGACACGAGGGAAGTAATTACAAAATATAGATTAAATAACCATCAGATAACAAGCCAAATAATAAGCAACAACACACGGAGATAAAGGAAAACAATTAAGGAAATGGATTGTAACAAGTTCCCCTATTTGTCCCAGGCCCCACCCCCACCCCCTGAATGGCAAATGCAGCGAGGCCCCCCCTGGGATGCTGCTTTCCTGTCCCTCTGCTCCCTACTTGGAGCTGCCTCCGGAGGGAGTATTCTTTGTCCCAGAAGAAACTGGGTCCTGGTCTGTGCTGCAGAAGGCTGAGGCTTAGAAGCAGTTTGCAGGTCCTAGAGGAAGGGGCTGCCTGGGATGCTTGGACAGCTTTGGGAGCAACATCTTGCAATGAAGTCAGCCTTGAAGAGCATTGCCCATGAAATCCCCCCAAGACTTCATGTCAGAAACGTCAGCTTCTAATTTTCCAACAGCTTCATCCTTTCTGTTGGCAATTTAACCACCAGAAGAAGGGAGAGCCAGGGAGCAGTTCTAGAAGTCTGGAGAAATAGAGCATCTCATCTATCGAGATGTCAGGACATGTCAGCCTGCCTTGGTTCTGTAAATCTTCCACTCTACTGTGTGACCTTGGGCAAGTGAATTAACCTCTCTGGGCCTTAGTTCTTCATCAGTAAGCTAAAGACTTCACAAGATGATCTGCAAAGGCATTGATTTTTTCTAACAGCAGGGGCCAGGCAGGACCCCTCTCTGTTCGGTGCATGAGGCCCAGCTTGATTCCATCTCAGCCACACATCTGGGGAGTTCAGAGGCTGTAACAAGCACACGAAGTCCAAGCGTCACCTGGGTTTTCTCCCAAATCTCAGTCCTCACTCCTGCCTTCTCACTGGTATCCTTCCAACCTGAAGCTGAAGTTAGTCTGCCAGCCCCTGTGGTCACTTCTCTCAGATTTTTTCCAGGGACAGAAAGCACAGGAGCCCTAAGCATGACCAGTCTTGGTTTGGATGAGAAGTCTGGCCAACAGGGGCGGCGCCATGAATCCCAGATTTCACACTTGCAAGCTTGGAGCTTTGAGCAAACCACCTCACATTCCAGTACTCAATTTCCTCATCTGTAAAGGGGCCTCATAGCAACTATTCACAGTGCTTAGGGAGGAAAAATTAAGAAACGTGTATAACACCCAACTCACGGCAGGCGCTCAAAAGTGATGGACTTTTTCACACCACAGGTCTCATTATTAATGCATGGCAGGCCTGGAACTAGACTCCAGGTTTCCTGCTCATGAAACCCATATTTTTCCTACTTTAATATGTTGCTTCTGCAAAGAAATAGCACCCCCCTTCACCTCTTGGACACTGCTAAGCAGAAGGTTTGGGCTGCAATCCATACATGTTTGCTCAGATGCCGGCAGTGACTTAGAACTTGAGCACAGCAGAAGGGTGTGCTGGGCAGAGAACAAAGCCCTGGGTTCCAGTCTGCACCCCACAGTGGGGTGGCTCTGCTAAGTGACTCCGTACCTCCTGTTCTCATCTGCCAAACAAGGATCTAACATCTGCCTGAGTAACTTCACAGACACGATGCAAGGATTCATAAGCAGTGGAGACAGGAGAAGGCTGTAAGAATATACAAACACTGCTCCAGTGGAAAAGAGTCCTTATGATAAGGGGCTTTCCAAACTTTATGTTGTCGTGAGGTTCAGAAAAGATCATGGATGTGCAGGCATTTCATGAACGTTAAAATTCTGGGCAAATGTCAAGTTCCTTATTAGGAAGGCTGGGCGGGGTGGCGCAGAGCTGAGGAAGGACATGGTCAAAGTCACACGGCTTGGACTGATGGACACAGGACACAGAATCTGCCTTCCTCTGGGGCCTCCTTGCCCAGTCTGCCTGATGGTGCTTCATGCCTAGAGATGAGAGCCGTGGGCAGGTTCCCAGCTGGGTTTGTTTGCCTGCTGAAAACCCTTCTGTTACAATCCCACTTATCGAAGCAGCCTCCATTTGTCAGAAAGGGCAACTTTGCATAATAAATTACATTAGTGTAATCAAATATTTCCATAGATTGAATTAGGTTTAATTTGTGGTCCTCAAGGCTGTTCCCCTCCTTCCCAGCAGGGATGGCTGCCCCTTGGGTGGTCCCCTCCTGCCTCCTGTGCTGGGAACAGCCCCTAAAACAGGCCTTGAGCCAGGCCCATGGGGAAGGCCTGGTAGAGACCCCTATAGCCAACTGGACTGCTGGGGTTTGGGCTGGAGGGTGGGCACAGGTGCCCTAGGCACAATGGTGTCTTCACACCCAGAGTTTGTTTCTTATCAGTGCAGACAACATTTACCCAGTTCTTTTTAATAGATGCAAAGTACTTACTAGAATATGAATGTCTGAACACAATAACTAAGAAAATGCCAAGAAGGCTCCGTTAACCAGTTTGATTATAATATTTCAAATTGTATATAAAACCAGCACTTTGTACCCCATGATTGCATTAATGTACATGGCTATGATTTAATTTAAAAAATAGATACAAAGTATGCTATTTTATGGATACAACACAATTGAACCCTCTCTATTAGGAGAACAGCCACTTATTAACTTGGACAGGTCCCTCTTTCCATGAGTCTTAATTAACTCTTCTGCAAGAGGAGATGATACTTGCTTTGCCTACCTCACAGGACAGTTGTCAGGCCCTGTCTTGGTCCATTTGGGCTAATAAACAAAATACCATAAACTAAGGTGGTTATAAACAACAGGAATCCATTTCTCACTATGGCGCAGGCTGAGAAGTCCAAGATCAAGGCATGGGCATATTAGGTGTCTGGAATGGACCCACTTTCTGGTTCACAAACAGCAATATCTAAATGTGTCCTCACATAGGAGAAGGGGCAAAAGAGCTCTCGGGGGTCCCCTTATAAAGGCACTAATCCTGTTCAGGAGAGCTCTGCAAAGCAGGAATTATTGCCCTCATATACAGTTAAGGAAATCAAGGCACAGTGAGATTGCATAGATTTCCAAGGCAATGTGGCAGGCCAGGAACCAGCTCAAGAGACATACGGTATGTGAAAGCAGTCAGAAGTGGAAAAGCCAGATCAGATAGCCCCCTCGGACCAGCACAGGGGTGGACCGGTGGGGCCGGGCTGCCCATTGACCTGCCTATAAATGCCATACTCCCTTCTGAATGGAGCAGAACCTCCGCTGGCCCAAGGATCAGCTAGAGAGGGGGCTGTGGCTGGGACGCCCCACCTGGGCCACCTGATCAGTCTGGCCTCCTGCCTGGGCTCCGCCTCCCAAACTGCCTTCACCACCTTCCTGACGTCATGCTGTTGCCACACTTTTGGTTCATGACTGTCCCCCAATGTACACCTTGCTGCTTAATGCAAGATAGATATTTAATAAATGCATGTTGTGTTGAATTAATTTCCTGTAAAGAATGAATAAGAAACAAAATTTAAAGCAGCCCATCTCTGGTGTGAGCAGGGAGAAGGGTTCAGGGAAGGAACGCAGATAGGGGTAGAGAAAGCTGGCGAGGACTCTTCCCATGGTGGACTCCTAGTATTTCTGGGCCGTTCCTTCAGAAGGCATGTGACTTCCCACAAGCTGGGATGAAGAAAAGCAGGTCCCTCTTCCTTGAAGATAGCAGCAGCCCCTGTCCAGCAGGCAGCCCCTTGGCCTCCTTGCAATGTGTCCTTGGGGGGCTGGTAAGGTAACGGATCGGCCCAACCTTGGACCAAATCCAGCCTGCCACCCAGATTTGTAAATACAGTGTTATGTGAGCAGAAGTCACAGGCAAGCCCATACTTCTTTTTTTTTTTTAGAGACAGAGTCTCGCTTTATCGCCCTGGTAGAGTGCCGTGGCATCACACAGCTCACAGCAACCTCCAACTCCTGGGCTTATGCGATTCTCTTGCCTCAGTCTCCTGAGTAGCTGGGACTGCAGGTGCCCGCCACAACACCCAGCTATTTTTCTGTTTTGTGGTTCAGCTGAGGCCGGGTTTGAACCCACTACCCTTGGTATATGGGGTCGGTGCTCTAATCGATGAGCCACAGGCACCACCCTTTTTTTTTTTTTTTTTAAGACAAAGTCTCACTCCGTTGCCCAAGCTAGAATACAATGGTGTCAACCTAGCCTAAAGCAACCTCAAACTCCTGGGTTCATGAGATCCTCCTGCCTCAGCCTCCCAAGTAGCTGGGACTACATGTGCCCATCATGACACTAGACTAACTTTTATTTTTATTTTTTTAGAGAGAGACAGGGTGTCACATATTGCCCAGACTGACCTTGAACTCCTGGCTTCAAGTGAGCCTCCTGCCTTCCCAGAGTTCTAGGATTACAGGTGGGAGCCAAGCCCACACTTCTATCGCTGAATTGCTACAAGGACTGCATTTAGTAATTGCAGGAGAGAATGTATGTTCTACAAAGTATAAAATATTTGCTACCTGGCCCTTTGATGAAGTCCCTGACCCTGACAGAGAGAGGCTAGAGGGATCCATTCTCTACTACAGCAGCTCCAGACCCTCCCTGCCTCCTCTGCGCCTGCCAGCAGCCTTAGAACAAGGACAGCCCCAGGCTGGGGTGATGGTCATGGCATTGAACAACTGGTGTGTCTCACACCCCATTCACAGCAGAGGCCTCAGACCTGGAGAGAGCTGGGTGATAAAGCCTCCAGGTACTGCCCTTTGACTCCAGGTTCCGTGGGAGCCTGGGCGGCATGAACAACTGGGTGAGGACTCAGGGAAGGGGTGGTCCACCAGCCAGTGTGGCCACAGTGAGGCGTGCACACAGCTCACCTAGCCGTAATGAGAATCGGGGGCAGAGGAATTTGCGCAAGGGCTGCTGCCAAATCTCTGCTTTCCCTCAGCTCCAGTGATAGGAGCAGAACAGGGCGATGCTCTGGCTCCAGCCCTGTCAGCAGTTTCCGGGTCGGACCCCAGCTGAGCCAGGCAGAGATGTCTGGAGAAGAACCAGGCGGCCTCCCCTGGCAGCTGCCTGCCCCGAGTTGCCTTCTGCAGCTCACCTCCCTGAGCCGGGGAGCGCGGATAAGCACCACCCAGAAAGAAAACTGCCCATAGTGCCCTCCAGCAATTCTGGCCATGGTGCGCAGAATAATCTGTTCAAGTCCAGCTGCAGACTCAGCTGAAAACAGCTTCCTGAAACCGCGGGAGAAATGGGACACTTTATTTGAGTGACAGAATAGCTGGGCTGCTGAGTCGCTAGAGAGAGAGCTCATTTCAGCAGTTCCAGGGCGGATGAAGTCACTGAGCCCCTCCCGGGGTGGGCCGTTGGGCCCGCTTTCTCCTTACTTCTCCATTGGGGGCAAGAAAATGCTGGCAGGGGCCGTGACCCATCACAGCGTGGTGGATGCCCCAGGTGGTCAGACCTGTCTAGAATAAGCCCGACTTCTTAGATCTTTCCCAGGGGTCCAAGTTTCCCCAAACCCTGGCTCTGCTCAGTCCTAAGGGAGCATTAGCCCTCGTCTGCTTTCTTATATCTCTGAATGCTGTTTTGATCCAAGAAAAAAACTCTCAAATCAAATAAATGAATATTAAAATTGATTACTGATATAGAATGAAAAGGAGTAATATGATCTTTCCCCCAGAGTGAGTCTGTTGCAGTTATTAGCCTAAGTGACAGAGGTATCTATGTTTTAAAGATGAGCAGAACTTCATTAGTCCAGGGCTGCGGAGTACACAAAGACTGTCTCCAAATTCTATTTTGTTTAAGCCTCACAAACACCCTGAGAAATCTATAATTCTCTTCTCCATTTAATGGTTGGAAAAATAAAGGATACTAAGGCTTCCATGCCATATTTTGCCCCATAGAATGTGCATTTTTTTGCCTAATTTTTGAAGGAAAAATAAGGAAGCACATTATACATGGATAGCACTAATTCTATATCTATATAAATGTTTTTAATTCTGTTATGTATGCTTATGCATTAAAAGTGTAACTATGTTAAAAAATACACGCTAAAATTCCTTAATAATACAAAGAAACCAATACCTAAATATAAGCAAATAAAAATTTGAATTAAAAAATTAAAACAAAAGATTTTTTTCCTGAAAGTTTGGCCCCAAAGTGTGGGTGTGTAAAATGCAGTAGCTTTCCACAAAGTCCGTGGTGCTCAATGGCAGAGTTGCAAATGGTCCAGTTCAAAATCTCAACCCATCCTCCAGGCAGACGGCATGGCACTGTCAATAAAGCCTGAAACTTTAAATACTGGAAGTTCTCTTACTCACCTACTCCTGGCCCTGGCAGGTTCTGGAAGGATTTTACAGAACTGAGTTGGCACATGGTCACCTGCACCTGTCCCTGTCAAGTTCCCTTGATTCTTGATTTTTTGGTGCACACCAGAGGGCTCCTCCATCGGAAGCACCCATGCTCTGGGCGGCTCAGCCAACCATCCCTTCATTTGCACCAAAAAGCAAAGGGAAAACTCTCCCTCCAGCAGGGCACACAGATAAATCCAATTTTCGAATTCAAAGAAAAATGTCATTGACTTCTGCTTCAGGGTAGGATGTCATAGGTCATGACAGGAAAACATTTCTTCTGCAAAAAAGATTCTAGTGAAGAAAGAGTCTGCCTGGGTAAGCTGAGATTCACAAGCTACTTTTTCCCCCAGGGACACATTTGCTGGTTTGGGGCTTGGATCAATGATAGAGCTTGGCGCTGACCTGCTGGAAGAAAGAATGAATAGCAAAGCTTGCAGCTATTGAACAGGGCAGGAGCAAGAAGCTGAATGTTTTAGGTACTTCAGCGCACAACTGGTTTCTGTCTTGGGACACTTGCTGGTTTGGAGAAGACTACTGTGGCTGCAGCTCAGAGCTCAGCTTAAGCATCAAAAAAGGCAAAAGGAATTTTGTGCCCAGGAAAGAAAAGGGAAGCGAGCCTTCCCCCCCAAAACATTGCCAGTCTCATTGTCAAGATATTCACTAGGATTTGAGTCTTCTTAGACTAAGCCTTTGGAAGGGCAATGCTGGGGATATCAGTCTTTCACGGGCTGAGGAGCTAAACAAGGGCAAACCAGAGAGAGACTGAGTTTATATTTTTCCTTCCTTTTTGCTTTCTGCCTGTCTGATTGAATTTAAAGTTCATGTTATCCAGAAGGTATGCAGATGGGCATTGCTTTCTTATTCCTTCTGATGTCTCTGCTTTCTGATCAGAACTGTCAGTCCGTGTACAATGAAGGTAATTACATGGCCAGGTGTGAATCCACTATCTTGTCACTTGTTTTTGCTTGTCTTTTTCTGTTTTGTTTTGATGATCTGTTGTCCTGTTTCTGTTTTATTTTGGGTCAATTGAATATTTTTCAGTATTTCATGGTGTTTTCTCTACTAGCCTTTAAGCTAGACCTCTTGATCATCACCAGGTTGGTGCTTACTCTAGAGATTACAGTGCTCACCCTCACCCAGTCTAATTAGAATTCACACTGTACATTCCACACCTGGCCCTGCACCCTTCCTACTTTGTATTTCACACATGCAAGACTTTTTAAAAGGTCTAATTTCATTTAGTTGGCTCCATTCTTTGTGCTATTATTGTCGTATCTTTGACTGCATGTATTAAATCTCCTAACTTAGAGGGATACTGTTTTTGTTTTGAACATGTCCTCTAACTATTAAGAAAATTAATAGAAGAAAACATGATTTTTATATTGACCCACACATTTAATATATCTGTTGCTCTTCATTTCTCCTTGCAAATCATAATTTTATCTGGTATAATTTCCCCTCAGCCTAAATAAGATCCCTTTAGTATTTCTTCCAATGAAGGCCTATGGGCCACAAATTCTCATAATTTCTATTTGATAGAGAATGTCTTTATTTTTGCAGCCATGGTTGAGGATTATTTTTATTGGACATAACATTCTAGGTTGACATCATTTTTGATTTTTCTTTTAATTCTTTAAAATTTTGCTCTCTTATGTTTTGGGTTTCATTATTTCTGATGGGAAGTTAATTGTCAGGCATATAGCCGTCCCCTATAGGTGACAATTTTATTTGCTCAGGCTATTTTTTAGATTTGATCTTTATCTTTGGTTTTTAGGAATTTGACTATGATTTGAATAGGTACAGTTTTCTTCGTATTTATCTTTCTAAGTTATTGTTAAACTTCTTAGATCCATACACTGATGTTTTCCTTCTAATTTAGAAAATGTTTGCCTACTATTTCTTCAAATAATATTTACTGCCACTTTCTTAATATCGGCTCCTTCTGGGACTCAATTGTATTGTATGATATTGTCTCACGTTTCTGTGATAGTTTGTTCTTCATATTTTTCATTTCCTTTTCTTCTGTGTTCTTCAGGTTGCATGATTTTTATTGAATTGTCTTTATTTCATATTTTCTTTCATTCCAAATATACCATTTAGTTCATCCAATTAATTTTTCATTTAAGTTATTCAACTCTTTAGTCCCTATTTCTTTTATTTTTCTTTATATATTTTTTTTCATGGAAGTCCCTATCCATTCATTAACATTATTTATTAAAATTCTTTAACATAATTATAATAACTGCTTTGAACTTTTGTTTACTAAATCCAACATCTCAACTATCCCACTGTATGTTTTTACTGGTTGATTTGTTTGTTCGTTTATTTGAAGAATGGACCACATTTTCTGTTTCTTTGCTTCTTCAGTATTATTTTGATTATGTGCTGGACATCGTGATCACACATTATAAAAATTCTAAATTCTACCACATTCATCTGAAGATTGTGGCTATTTGTTCTGGTAACTACTAATTCAATTACAGGTGGACCGCTTTAAGCAGAGTCTTGGTTGTATGTTTTCTAATGGTATAGATCTGTGGAAATCCAAGTCTCTCTAACTGCCAGAATTCAACTTCCCAATGCCAAATTATTTTTAAAGTGCTTAATTAATAATAAAAAAGTGCTTAATTAATTTTAGGCCTTGTTAAGATTATTGTAAAGTAGTCTTTACTCTAGAGCAGTGGTTCTCAACCTGTGGTCGTGACCCACAGGAACTGCATTAAAGGGCCGTGGCATTAGGAAGGTTGAGAACCACTGCTGTAGAGAGTGGCCTGTACAGCAAAGCTATGGCATCTCTAGTACTTTATCAATTCTGGTTAGAGGAAAACTCTAATGTCATCAGTTACCCTTCAATACCATCCTTCTATTTTCAAACCTATAGCAACTGCTCCAGGGTAGACTTGTCATAGTTTGATTCTAATGAAAAGCATCCCAGCCATTGGAAAAGAATTCAGAGAAAGTCTCTGTGTAAGTATCTGCAACCTCCCCTTTCTCTGCCGACTGAGCCTTAGGAAAACTACAGCTTATCCCAAATTCAGCTCATGAAATGAGCTCTTCAGTCTTTCACCCTTCTGCCTAAGAAAGAAAAGTGAAACCTTAACTGGCAGAATAAAACATCGCCTGAGTCTTTAAAGTTCTTTGACAGACAATATGTGGCACGTAATAAAACAAAAAATCACAAAACTGCCAAAGAAGCAAAAAACTTTCTAATTTAAAAGAAAAAGATAGAACAATAACTCAGATATTAGAGATAGCAGCAAAAAATTTAAAACTCTCACTAATAATGTTATGAATAGAGGAAATGATTGATAATGTAGATGGAAAGATGAATAATCAGACATGTATAAAGGGAACTGATAAATGAGTGAAAATGCAATATCTGGGTATGAATCAATTATTAAGAGTATGTTGGACTTAGCCAAACACAGATTAGTGAATTGTAATTCATTAAATCAGTAAATTGTAATTTCACTAAAGATGAAAATTCTTAGCACAGCCTTGGATAAACAGAACTGTGAGAAAATCAGTGGCCAGAAAAATCTTAACTACAATAAATACTAAAGGGACTTAATCAGTTGAAAAGAAAATATCCTATATGGAAACATAGAATGGCATAAATAATAAACATAAACTGAAAGTAATGAACAAAAATAATAAAGCAAAGGCAAAAAAAACACAGAGGAAAAAGAATGGAGACAACATCAGGGCACACTCAGTAGGTCTAAAAATGAGTACAACAAAAGCCGTGGGATATAGGAGAGATGAGATGTAACAGGAGCAATTTTTAAGGACGTAAGGATTGAAAATCAACAAAAGACAACACCAGAGAGTTGTAAGAAAATTGATAAACCACAAGGAAGTAAACACCAAAAAAAAAAAAAATCTACTGGTAGGTATATTATAATAAAACTGATTTTAAAAATTGTAAAACAACAAGGGGTTAAGAAAAAAAATAGCTTCAAAGAAAGAATAATGGTAAGTGACTTCTCAACAGAAAATGTTGACAACAAAAGAAAATGGAATGTTATTTTTAGAGGGCTGAAAGATTTAAGCAAAAATGCAATTCTTGTCAAAATAAAGATGAAAATTCTTAACACAGCCTTGGATAAACAGAACTGTGAGAAAATCCATGGCCAGAAAAATCTTAACTACACACAATAAATACTAAAGGGACTTAATCAGCTGGAAAGGAAATATCCTATCTGGAAACATAGAATTGCATAAATAATAAACATAAACTGAAAGTAAACATATATGGGTAAGTAAAATAATCAATACTGGAGAACAACAATAATAAGGATGGCTTGTAGAGTTTCCCATACATGTAGAACTAAAATGAACAAAAATAATAAAGCAAAGGGCAGCAGTAGTAAATCTAGCCAAGGGGGTTTAAAATTCTATCAGAGAAGTGGTACAAATATAATTTGTCTTAGAGGGGGAGAAATGAAAGATGTAGGTTGTTCCATCTATAGTAACTCTGAAAAGATAACAAAAGAAGGCATATGCAACAAGTTCTCTTAAAAATGGAATAGTAAAAATATCATATTAAGTTAAAGGAACTCAAGAAATGAGGGGGAAATGAACATAAATCTGATGGAACAAACAGGAAATTGATAGTAACAAAGTAGCTATAAACCCGCCCAAATTAGTAATGACACTGTTAATGGAATCCTGGTGCTACTCCATTTCTTGGTTCCAGGGGCTTATGACTCTCAAGTGTTGAGAATGGGAAGATGTAAACTTAAAATGTGCACATTTTTCTGTTCACATATGCATATATTTTATGTATCCTTTAAAACTTATTTTTAAGCATTCTGAAAATGCTTACATTCTGGAAAGCTGGATACCGAAATGTCAAAAGTAATGGAAAACAAGCTGATAAAAGATATTTTCATCTTTTATTGATATGTATTTTGTAATATTGTAACAATAAACCTATTTCTTTGCACAGTTATCAAACACTAAAATATGCACTAAATGTATATTTTACTTTATTAGTAAATATACATAAAATATACGTTAAAAGCCTATCAGTGCAAAAAATAATAGCGCCATCTGGGCACTCTCCTGAGCTCACCCTTCTCAGCAGCTCATGCTAGATGAACAGGGAACATTCACCTCTTTCCTGCACCTGTCAGCCGGCCGACCTGAGTTCCAAGTTTCAAAGCAAAAACTGAATTAAATTGCATTGGAAAATTAGGATTGTCAGCTACAGGGAAGCCAGAGGCCTCTTTAAGTCTGCTATTTCTGTTTTCTTCATTCCTTTGTCTTAATCCTAAAAAACCTGAGCAGCTTTGGTATTCAACGGGACAACTCTCTACTCAAGGCCCAAAGGAACAGATGAGGATATTGGGGCTGGGGTCTGAGGCTGCAGAAAGGATCCTAGTAGGACCACAAAGTAGAGCCTGGTGCATGACAGGAAAAGAGAAGGAGGTTCCCCTGGCCATTCTTACTGTCTGAACAATATGGAGAATTCTTTACAAGATCTCATCTTAGTTCCAGCATCTAGGGTATCTGAAGTTTTCTGCAGCCGAGGGGAGAATTTAGCCTCAGGGAGCAGTATGTCTCTGTCTAATTCCTAGGGGCGAAAAAAGAAAAGAGTGATGTCAACAAACTGTAGAGAGCAAAGTACATTTATAAGGACAAGTGCGGGACTCTTAAGACTGGCTCCTAGATAATTAAAGCCAAATAAACCTCATCAGCACCTGCTCCCACACTTCTCTCCCCTAATTCTTACTAGCAATTTTATGCTACCTTGAACAATTGGAGAAAGGGAGAAATATAAAGGGATGGGCTATGAAAACTCATGTATAAGTCCTATGAATGCTCCAAACCCACCTATTTCTTTGCTGTTCTTTTCCCCACATTTACCCAAACTAGAAACCTCAGAGTCACCCTTCTAGCCTGCATGCTCTGGTTCTCCACATGGAACATTCCAACTAGACCTTTCTTTCTCCAAATCCACCTGAGAGTCACTTAAACCAGTCTCCTCTTCTGTTTCCCCATGGCCTTCATCGTCATCGCCATCATCATCATTATCACCACCACCATCATTATCACCATTGCTGTCATCATCGTCATCATCACCATTGTCACTCTCTACCTGTCACACTGGCCTTCATTCTCCCCTATTAGCACACAACCATTTGCCATGCGGTGTCCAAGAATCTCAGCTCTCATCACACCAACTTCATGTTCAAACCCCTGAGGTTCCCAAGGAGCTGTCAGAGCAGAAGAGCTGGTCACTACAGGGTCACTGCTGACTGCCAACCTCACGCCTTGCTTTTTCCCTGTGCACAGCTGTGCAGCAGACGACGCATTATTTGGCATCTCTAAGCTTTTGTTCATGCTCTTTCCTCTCCCTGCATCCTGACCTCTCCACCACCTGCCTCTCCTGAGACGCTTTTCAGGTCATCACTCCCACCAATGTGCTTCCATCAGCCTTCACACATCTCTCCTTCATTCTTTCTTTTTTTTGGTGCTCTCAGTTTTTAAGCATTTACTACATATGAAATATCATACTGTCTTAAATGGCCCATCCAATTTAGTACCATAAATATCCTCATATTACTGATGAAGAAAATGAGCCTTAAGTTGAATAACTTCCCCAAAGCCTCAAATCCAGACACAACTAAGATTTTAACCCAGATCTGTGTGCCTCTGAATCCTGGGCTCTGACCATGCAGAACAGCTCTGGTGGCCCCACACCGGCCCCTCCCTTGGCGTGTGGGGCTTGCTAATGTTAGGCCCCACAGAGCCTAAGAATGGCGGAAGCTCTGCCATTCTTTACGATGACAATCACAATCCCATGGTGCTTACTGTGAGCCAGCAAGGATATCAAGTAGCAGACGAGGAATCTCCAATGTCCTGCTTTTATTTATTTTCTTAGGGCACTTTTTCTTTTTTGAATTTTCCCTTTGAATTTTAATTTACATGTAACAATTATACATACTTAGGGGATACAGAGTGACATTTCGTTTTGTATTCCAGATTAATAAGAGGTACCCATGATTAGGTTACATTGTTTGCATTTGGAAGGCAAAGTCCCAGTAGCAGTTGTTTCTGTCACCCAATGAGTCAGTCTCCTGTCTTTAAGAGCCACTTGAGATAGTCCACTGCAAATATTAAAATGTATTTATGTCCCCAGGGGGCTGGGG
This sequence comes from Arctocebus calabarensis, assembly GCA_963573935.1. NCBI lineage: Eukaryota > Metazoa > Chordata > Mammalia > Primates > Lorisidae > Arctocebus > Arctocebus calabarensis. The sequence goes on from CAUYON010035921.1 coordinate 29,820, forward strand.
ACATAAAGAGTAAACAGAGTCCCTGTCCTTGATGAGCACATGTCACATAGCAATCTAAGAAAGAGTTGCTGGGGGGAAAGGGCAATGTCCAGATACCTGTAGAGACACCCCATTATGTGGGCAGGAATGAGGAGACAAATGGAGGCCTATATGTCACCGTAAGGAACCAGATTGACAGTCCTGCACACCCCCGATCCCCAGCCTCCTCTAAAGGGAAGTTTCCAGGCCTGGACCTTCCCGGGAGGCTCCTCGGGATTCACACCCTGAGCCAGCTGAGTGCCAGTCTGAAGAGCTGTCACCCTGAGGGTGGCCTAGTCCTCCCCGTCCACCTCCACTCAGAGCCCACTCTCCTTGCTGATCAGCTGCCTGCCTGTTCCATGCCTACCCCTGCCCTCCCCAGCCAGTCCCCCAGCCAGCCCAGGAAAAAGTCCCCATCTCAGACTCCAGCTTCCTCAAGGACCCCCCTTGAGCTCCAGTAGGCACCCTGAATCAGACCACCCAGGGCTGTCTGGCTGCCTTCAGTGAGTCACCAGGGCTGGCGAAGAGGGGCACTGGGCAGCGGCCTCAGGCAACAGGACAACAGTGCACTCTCCCTCTAGCCTGAGGCTCCCTGAGGGTGAGCCCCAGAGGGGAAGAGAGCCAGAGCGTCTCTAATGCCTGAGGGGCTAAAATGGTCTTTTCTCTCCTGCAGAAAGCTCATGAGCACCCCTGAGCACAAACCCAAGGGACTGTGTGGCCACGAGCAAGGCGGCCGTAACTGCTCCCCCGTACCCAGCAGTCTAAGGCACACAGTGTGAGGGTGCACTCTGGTCAAGCCTGCTGGGCATGACCCCTGGAGCTCTGTGACCTTGGAATAGTTAATTAGCCTCTCTGGGCCTTTCTTCTAGCTTTTTAAAAATTGATAGTGTAATAACAGTATCTTCCTGGAAGGGTTTTGGGAGGATGAAAGGTTGTCATGTGTCGATTAGGTAGAGGAGTCTCAGCAGTATGTCAACAGGTTACCATTTTATCCTTGGCGTGGGCCCTACCCCACGGGGCAGCGAGGCCTTAGTGAAGGAGATCAGAAAGAAGGATTTCACAGTGCACTGTTGGGCCTTTGAATCTGCAGAATGGGTCGATTTCCTTTCCCTGCTCTTGTCTCCATAAGACATCAACCTCCATAAGACAGGAATCTCTGTGGACCTGAGTCCTCCTCCCTTCTTCCCAGAATAGAGAAGGGGACAGCTGTTCAGACTTGGAGATAAGATGCCCAGGGTGAGACCTGCTGGGCACAGCAGGGCGTCTGCAGATTCCTGGTAGATGGAGAGCCCACAACGCCTTCCCCCTGACCTGCCAGAAAGGCTGGAGCTCTCCTCTGAGCTCCCCCAGCGGCAACTTCTAGACTAAGGCCCATCCGAGCACTTTCCACACTGCGCTGTAACTCACTGTCCGACACTGTCTGAGCTCCTCAAATGTGGGTCGGTCGGTCCCGGCCTTCACCGTGGTACCAGGACTTGAGGGGTCACTCGATAAATATTACACAGAGGAATGAATGAGTGCACGCGTGAGTGAGTGAATGACGTTCCCGGGTAAGACTGGAGGCCGCAGTGAGGGGAAGATGCTGGTGGTGTGTGTCCTTCCTCGTTAGTGACTCAGAATGGCAACAGGCAGCGGCGCGGAACGCGGCACTTTGGGAGGAGCAGAGCATCTTTGCGCTTCCTTCAACAGTCACTAAATAAATGTTGCATTTGCTGTTTCGTGGATTAATATCCTAACATAGCTCATTTCCCATTGTGTTTGAAATATGTGTTGGCAAGTACCGATTTGACATAGTATTAGGTAGACTATTTACCAAATCACTCACCTGGGGACTCGAGGAAAATCCACAGCTCTGTAACTTGGAAGCCTAGAAAATCTCCCCCTTAAACAGGGTAGGCAAACTGTGCGCCACCCACCCGGACCCACGCTGGGCTCTGAGCTGAAGGCCCGCCTTGGTCCCACCCGCCCCAGCAGGGATCAGAGGCTGGGCAACAAAGAAGTGAGCCTCACACACGTGTGAAGCCCCTCACCACAGACGCTGAGAATGGAGACACGTGTCACTTGTGTCATGTGACGACTAACAGACCCCAGGCCCCAAGTTCTGTAGGACCCATCTGCTGCAAAACTGCGCAAAGCCAGGCTTGGTGCCTGTGGCTCAGCGGGCTAAGGCGCCAGCCATGTAAACCTGAGCTGGCGGGTTCGTATCCAGCCTGGGCCCGTCAACCAACTATGACAGCTGTAACCCAAACAAAAATAGCCGGGCGTTGTGGCGGGCGCCTGTAGTCCCAGCTACTTGGGAGGCAGAGGCAGGAGACTCGCTTGAGCCCAGGAATTGGAGGTTGCTGTGAGCTATGATGCCACGACACTCTACCCAGGGCGACAGCTTGAGGCTCTGTCTCAAAAAAAAAAAAAAAACTGGGCAAAGCCAGGGCTCCTGCGCCCCAACCTCCATCTGGAGCTCACATAGAGGACCCACCACATGTGGGCTGTGTTCTTCAGTAAAGAGAAACCACAGCCACGTTCCCAGCTCTTTCTGTGTCCGCCTCGCAGCAGAAACCAACAACTGATACTGACAGAGGAGTCTCGCCGGCAGACAGTGGGATACAGAGAGCAGTGGGGGCCATCACCAGCCAGGCAGAGGGAGGCCACCAGGGCAACCTGTGCCCCGAGGCCTGGCAAAGTTCTCGTCAGCCAGTGCAGACGCTCTAGAAGGAGGGAGGAAGACCACGAGCCCATGGAGTCCCCAGAAGGTGGGAGAAGAGCATCGGCGTGGGGGAGCAGGGTGGGAGCTTCCAGAAAGGAGGGTGGTCCAGGCAAAGCCACTCTCTGAAGTTGCCCAGTGCCCTGCACTCACCCTCACAGTCCAACACCACCCAGCTGGACATGGCCTGGGGCTCCATGAATTCTCTCACCAGCAGTAAGGGCTTTCTCCAAAAGATTCTCCTTCATCACTCAATGAACATTCCTGAAGCACCCACTCTGGTCCAGCAGAGAGTCCTGAGAACCGTGGCTGGGGACAGCTGCCTGGGCAGGGGGAGGAGAGAGTGCCCCTGAGACACAGCTGGCCCTTGTGTGCCCAAGTCCAGCAGTGGCACAGGGGTGGGAAAGGGGTCGGAGTGTTCTGGGAGGTGGAAAGCCCTCCCAGAGTATCCAGAGGGGACCTGTGGGTACACTGCCATTGAGCAGGTCCCAGGCCTTCCTGCCCACCAGTCACAGCAGCTCAGCCAAAGTCGGGCTGGGGTCTGAGGACACAGAGGCCGGAGCAGAGACCAGCCCTTCCCAGGTCTCCCGGGCTGCTGCACTGCGGATAAATGAAACCTCAAACGATTTTCTTTTTCTTTAAGCAAGAGGAGGAGGGGGAAAAAATAGCAGCGCACAATTAGGGAGCCGCTGAACTTCTGTGCAAACTAATGAATAAACCAGCCCTTGACAACTTCCCCCAACTGCTGCCGACAGGATAATTGTGCCTAATTTCTTAATTTTAATGCCGTTGTTGCATTTGGCTTCTGCTAATGAGATGTAAATATGTGTTGCGGGTTTGTGGATTTGTTTAATTGCAGGGTAGCTAAACTGCGATTGGCCGGAAGGTTAGTCTCTTATTTATTTATTTTTATTTTTACACGCCCTGCATTCAGCAAAGACGGTGAAGCTGGGGAGGGCGGCGGCCAGGGTGGCGGTTTGCCTCTGGGGCTGTGCTAGTGCTCCTGGTGGAGGTCTGGGGGCTTTGGGGGGTGCGAGGCGGATGAAGAGAGGGATACTGCACCTCTCCTTTCCCAGGCCAACGTGCTGCTCACCTGACCCTTCACTGGGGGAGAAGGAAGATCGGGGGCTGGACCTAGATGTGCCCTGGAGCAGAGAGTGGGATTCAGACCAAAGCCACTTGTGAGGGAACAACCAGGGTGGCAGGGGCAGGAGAGTGCAGAGCAGTGTGGGGGATTGACCAGCCAGAGGGAAGTAGGGGAGAAGCAAGCCCCCCGTCTTCTCTCCTTCTCCATTGCAGTAAGGCCAGCTGGGGGGACTGGGGAGCTATGCACTGCCCCCTGGAGTGCCATGGGGATGGCATGGGGATGGCGTGCTCCCGGCAGTGATGCTGCCCTTACCGAGTGCTGGGAGCCTTCCCCCCTTCTCTCCTCAATTGTAGGGCAACCCCACAGCCCTCTGGGGAAGGGCTCTCACTGCCACCATTTGACAGAGGGGGCACCCCTGTCAGAGGCACAGAGCCGAGGGCAGCGATGGGGTTTGAAGCTGGCACAGTCTGACCTCCAAGTTGGGGTTCCTTGTTTTAGCCGCACGTCCTCCTGTCTGCTCAGCCTGCCCTCTGTCCTGGTCTGGGGCAACGTGCTGCAGAATCTGCTGAGCCAGCAGGGGTGACTGTCACCTTACTCATGCTCTCCCGTGGCAGGGCCGTGCCTCGTCATCTGGCAGAGTCGGGACCTCTCCTTGCATTTTCCATGTCCCAGAGGAGCTGGGTGTGCACGCCAGTGCTCACATCCCACAAGAGAAGGCAGGTTCTCCGGCCCTTGACCCGAGGCTTTCAGCAGCATCTCCTCACCACCTGCGCTCCAGAACAATCCTTCAGATATCTGCAGGAAGACATTTGGTGTTCAGCTCACCCTACTCTTCGTAGAGACGAACCGTCCTGTTTGCCTTTAGCCTTTCCTTCTGAGCTCTGCTGCTCTGAGGCCATCTGATGCCCCCAGCTGGGCCTTGTCAAGGCTTCAGACCCCAGCCTAACTGGAGGACGCACTTCAGTCCGCGTCAGAACAGCAAAAGTAGTCCTTCTTGGTTTTCATAAGAAGTGATGCTTGGAAACCTGGAGCGTGCCTCCCCGACCCTCCCCCCTGCCCCCGCAGCTGCCCCTGGTGCCTCCCCGACCCTCCCCCCTGCCCCCGCAGCTGCCCCTGGTGCCTCCCCACCCTCCTCCCTGCCCCGAGGCTGCCCCTGGTGCCTCCCTGACCCTCCTCTCTGCCCCGAGGCTGCCCCTGGTGCCTCCCCACCCTCCTCCCTGCCCCGAGGCTGCCCCTGGTGCCTCCCTGGACCCTCCCCCCTGCCCCCGAGGCTGCCCCTGGTGCCTCCCCACCCTCCTCCCTGCCCCCAGGCTGCCCCTGGTGCCTCCCTGGACCCTCCCCCCTGCCCCCGAGGCTGCCCCTGGTGCCTCCCTGACCCTCCTCCCTGCCCCGCAGCTGCCCCTGGTGCCTCCCCACCCTCCT